>JBBPBP010009779.1:68646080-68662592 GCA_037974735.1 Cicer chorassanicum
GCCAGACGATGGGTAGGGTTTGAAATCCGACACGGAACCCGAGACACAATCATAAATTGAGGAGAAGAATGCTATAAGGATCTCGCGGTCGTCGATTTCATCTGCACTTTTCGGGCGATTTAAGTACCACCCGACAAAAATAGGCCGAAATCGGTATTTTCGGGCCAGACGATGGCTAAGGTTTGAAATCCTACACGGAACCCGAGACACAGTCATAAATTGAGGAGAAGAATGCTACAAAGATCTCGCGGTCGTCGATTTCATCTGCACTTTTCGGGCGGTTTTCGTACCACCCGACAAAAATGGGCCGAAATCGATATTTTCGGGCCAGCCGATGGCTGGGGTTTGAAATCCAACACAGATCCCGAGACACAGTCATATATTTTGGAGAAGAATGCTGTAAGGATCTCGCGGTCCTCGATTTCATCTGCACTTTTCGGGCGATTTTCGTACCACCCGACAAAAATAGGCCGAAATTGGTATTTTCGGGCCAGACGATGGGTAGGATTTGAAATCCGACACGAAACCCGAGACACAATCATAAATTGAGGAGAAGAATGCTATAAGGATCTCGCGGTCGTCGATTTCATCTGGACTTTTCGGGCAATTTATGTACCACCCGACAAAAATGGAACGAAATCGGTATTTTTGGGCCATACGATGGCTAGGGTTTGAAATCCGACACGGAACCCGAGACACATTCATAAATTGAGGAGAAGAATGCTACAAGGATCTCGCGGTCGTCGATTTCATCTGCACTTTTCGGGCGGTTTTCGTACCACCCGACAAAAATGGGCCGAAATCGATATTTTCGGGCCAGCCGATGGCTAGGGTTTGAAATCCAACACAGAACCCGAGACACAGTCATATATTTTGGAGAAGAATGCTATAAGGATCTCGCGGTCCTCGATTTCATCTGCACTTTTCGGGCGATTTTCTTACCACCCGACAAAAATAGGCCGAAATCGGTATTTTCGGGCCAGACGATGGCTAGGGTTTGAAATCCGACACGAAACCCGAGACACAGTCATAAATTTAGGAGAAGAATGCTACAAGAATCTCGCGGTCGTCGATTTCATCTGGACTTTTCGGGCGATTTTCGTACCACCCGACAAAAATAGGCCGAAATCGTTATTTTCGGGCAAGACAATGGCTAGGGTTTGAAATCTGACACGGAACCCGAGACACAATCATAAATTTAGGAAAAGAATGCTACAAGGATCTCACGGTCGTCGATTTCATCTGCACTTTTCGGGCGATTTTCGTACCACCTGACAAAAATGGGCCGAAATCGGTATTTTCGGGCCAGGCGATGGCTAGGGTTTGAAATCCGACATGGAACCCGAGACACAGTCATAAGCTTAGGAGAAGAATGCTACAAGAATCTCGCGGTCGTCGATTTCATCTGCACTTTTCGGGCGATTTTCGTACCACCTGACAACAATGGGCCGAAATCGGTATTTTCGGGCCAGACGATGGCTAGGGTTTGAAATCCGACATGGAACCCGAGACACAGTCATAAATTTAGGAGAAGAATGCTACAAGGATCTCGCGGTCGTCGATTTGATCTGGACTTTTTAGGCCATTTTTGTACCACCCGACAAAAATGGGCCGAAATCGGTATTTTCGGGCCAGACAATGGCTAGGGTTTGAAATCCAACACGGAAAATAAGTTTAGGAGAAGAATGCTACAAGGATCTCACGGTCGTCGATTTCATTTGCACTTTTCGGGCGATTTTCGAACCACCCGACAAAAATGGGCCGAAATCGGTATTTTCGGGCCAGACGACGGCTAGGGTTTGAAATCCAATACGAAACCCGAGACACAGTCATAAATGTAGGAGAAGAATGCTACAAGAATCTCGCGGTCGTCGATTTCATCTGCACTTTTTGGGTGATTTACGTACCACCCGACAAAAATGGGCCGAAATCGGTATTTTCGGGCAAGACGATGGCTAGGGTTTGAAATCCGACACGGAACCCGAGACACAGTCATAAATTTTGGAGAAGAATGCTACAAGAATCTCGCGGTCGTCGATTTCATCTGCACTTTTCGGGCGGTTTTCGTACAACCTGACAAAAATTGGCAGAAATCGGTATTTTCGGGCCAGACAATGGCTAGGGTTTGCAATCCGACACGGAACCCGAGACACAGTCATAAATTTAGGAGAAGAATGCTACAAGCATCTCGCGGTCGTCGATTTCATCTGGACTTTTTAGGCCATTTTCGTACCACCCGACAAAAATGGGCCGAAATCGGTATTTTCGGGCCAGACGATGGCTAGGGTTTGAAATCCAACACGGAAAATAAATTTAGGAGAAGAATGCTACAAGGATCTCGCGGTCGTCGATTTCATATGCACTTTTCGGGCGATTTTCGTACCACCCGACAAAAATGGGCCGAAATCGATATTTCGGGCCAGACGATAGCTATGGTTTGAAATCCGACACGAAACCCGAGACACAATCATAAATTTAGGAGAAGAATGCTACAAGAATCTCGCGGTCGTCGATTTCGTCTGCACTTTTCGGGCGATTTTCATACAACTCGACAAAAATTGGCCGAAATCGGTATTTTCGGGCCAAACGATGGCTAGGGTTTGAAATTCGACACGGAACCCGAGACACAATCATAAATTGAGGAGAAGAATGCTATAAGGATCTCGCGGTCGTCGATTTCATCTGCACTTTTCGGGCGATTTTCGTACCACCCGACAAAAATAGGCCGAAATCGGTATTTTCGGGCCAGACGATGGCTAAGGTTTGAAATCCTACACGGAACCCGAGACACAGTCATAAATTTTGGAGAAGAATGCTACAAGGATCTCGCGGTCGTCGATTTCATCTGGACTTTTCGGGCAATTTATGTACCACCCGACAAAAATGGAACGAAATCGGTATTTTTGGGCCATACGATGGCTAGGGTTTGAAATCCGACACGAAACCCGAGACACAATCATAAATTTAGGAGAAGAATGCTACAAGAATCTCGCGGTCGTCGATTTCGTCTGCACTTTTCGGGCGATTTTCGTACAACTCGACAAAAATTGGCCGAAATCGGTATTTTCGGGCCAGACGATGGCTAGGGTTTGAAATTCGACACGGAACCCGAGACACAATCATAAATTGAGGAGAAGAATGCTATAAGGATCTCGCGGTCGTCGATTTCATCTGCACTTTTCGGGCGATTTTCGTACCACCCGACAAAAATAGGCCGAAATCGGTATTTTCGGGCCAGACGATGGCTAAGGTTTGAAATCCTACACGGAACCCGAGACACAGTCATAAATTTTGGAGAAGAATGCTACAAGGATCTCGCGGTCGTCGATTTCATCTGGACTTTTCGGGCAATTTATGTACCACCCGACAAAAATGGAACGAAATCGGTATTTTTGGGCCATACGATGGCTAGGGTTTGAAATCCGACACGAAACCCGAGACACAATCATAAATTTAGGAGAAGAATGCTACAAGAATCTCGCGGTCGTCGATTTCGTCTGCACTTTTCGGGCGATTTTCGTACAACTCGACAAAAATTGGCCGAAATCGGTATTTTCGGGCCAGACGATGGCTAGGGTTTGAAATTCGACACGGAACCCGAGACACAATCATAAATTGAGGAGAAGAATGCTATAAGGATCTCGCGGTCGTCGATTTCATCTGCACTTTTCGGGCGATTTTCGTACCACCCGACAAAAATAGGCCGAAATCGGTATTTTCGGGCCAGACGATGGCTAAGGTTTGAAATCCTACACGGAACCCGAGACACAGTCATAAATTTTGGAGAAGAATGCTACAAGGATCTCGCGGTCGTCGATTTCATCTGGACTTTTCGGGCAATTTATGTACCACCCGACAAAAATGGAACGAAATCGGTATTTTTGGGCCATACGATGGCTAGGGTTTGAAATCCGACACGAAACCCGAGACACAATCATAAATTTAGGAGAAGAATGCTACAAGAATCTCGCGGTCGTCGATTTCGTCTGCACTTTTCGGGCGATTTTCGTACAACTCGACAAAAATTGGCCGAAATCGGTATTTTTGGGCCAGACGATGGCTAGGGTTTGAAATTCGACACGGAACCCGAGACACAATCATAAATTGAGGAGAAGAATGCTATAAGGATCTCGCGGTCGTCGATTTCATCTGCACTTTTCGGGCGATTTTCGTACCACCCGACAAAAATAGGCCGAAATCGGTATTTTCGGGCCAGACGATGGCTAAGGTTTGAAATCCTACACGGAACCTGAGACACAGTCATAAATTTTGGAGAAGAATGCTACAAGGATCTCGCGGTCGTCGATTTCATCTGGACTTTTCGGGCAATTTATGTACCACCCGACAAAAATGGAACGAAATCGGTATTTTTGGGCCATACGATGGCTAAGGTTTGAAATCCGACACGGAACCCGAGACACATTCATAAATTGAGGAGAAGAATGCTACAAGGATCTCGCGGTCGTCGATTTCATCTGCACTTTTCGGGCGGTTTTCGTACCACCCGACAAAAATGGGCCGAAATCGGTATTTTCGGGCCAGCCGATGGCTAGGGTTTGAAATCCAACACAGAACCCGAGACACAGTCATATATTTTGGAGAAGAATGCTATAAGGATCTCGCGGTCCTCGATTTTATCTGCACTTTTCGGGAGATTTTCGTACCACCCGACAAAAATAGGCCGAAATCGGTATTTTCGGGCCACACGATGGCTAGGGTTTGAAATCCGACACGAAACCCGAGACACAGTCATAAATTTAGGAGAAGAATGCTACAAGAATCTCGCGGTCGTCGATTTCATCTGGACTTTTCGGGCGATTTTCGTACCACCCGACGAAAATAGGCCGAAATCGGTATTTTCGGGCAAGACAATGGCTAGGGTTTGAAATCTGACACGGAACCCGAGACACAATCATAAATTTAGGAAAAGAATGCTACAAGGATCTCACGGTCGTCGATTTCATCTGCACTTTTCGGGCGATTTTCGTACCCATCGACAAAAATGGGCCGAAATCGGTATTTTCGGGCCAGACGATGGCTAGGGTTTGAAATCCGACACGAAACCCGAGACACAGTCATAAGTTTACGAGAAGAATGCTACAAGAATCTCGCGGTCGTCGATTTCATCTGCACTTTTCGGGCGATTTTCGTACCACCTGACGAAAATAGGCCGAAATCGGTATTTTCGGGCAAGACAATGGCTAGGGTTTGAAATCTGACACGGAACCCGAGACACAATCATAAATTTAGGAAAAGAATGCTACAAGGATCTCACGGTCGTCGATTTCATCTGCACTTTTCGGGCGATTTTCGTACCCATCGACAAAAATGGGCCGAAATTGGTATTTTCGGGCCAGGCGATGGCTAGGGTTTGAAATCCGACACGGAACCCGAGACACAGTCATAAATTTAGGAGAAGAATGCTACAAGGATCTCGCGGTCGTCGATATTATCTGGACTTTTTAGGCCATTTTCGTACCACCCGACAAAGATGGGCCGAAATCGGTATTTTCGGGCCAGACGATGGCTAGGGTTTGAAATCCAACACGGAAAATAAATTTAGGAGAAGAATGCTACAATGATCTCGCCGTCGTCGATTTCATCTGCACTTTTCGGGCGATTTTCGTACCACCCGACAAAAATGGGCCTAAATCGGTATTTCCGGCCAGACGATGGCTATGGTTTGAAATCCGACACGAACCCGAGACACAGTCATAAATTTAGGAGAAGAATGCTACAAGAATCTCGCGGTCGTCGATTTCGTCTGCACTTTTCGGGCGATTTTCGTACAACTCGACAAAAATTGGCCGAAATCGGTATTTTCGGGCCAGACGATGGCTAGGGTTTGAAATTCGACACGGAACCCGAGACACAATCATAAATTGAGGAGAAGAATGCTATAAGGATCTCGCGGTCGTCGATTTCATCTGCACTTTTCGGGCGATTTTCGTACCACCCGACAAAAATAGGCCGAAATCGGTATTTTCGAGCCAGACAATGGCTAAGGTTTGAAATCCTACACGGAACCCGAGACACAGTCATAAATTTTGGAGAAGAATGCTACAAGGATCTCGCGGTCGTCGATTTCATCTGGACTTTTCGGGCAATTTATGTACCACCCGACAAAAATGGAACGAAATCAGTATTTTTGGGCTATACGATGGCTAGGGTTTGAAATCCGACACGGAACCCGAGACACATTCATAAATTGAGGAGAAGAATGCTACAAGGATCTCGCGGTCGTCGATTTCATCTGCACTTTTCGGGCGGTTTTCGTACCACCCGACAAAAATGGGCCGAAATCGGTATTTTCGGGCCAGCCGATGGCTAGGGTTTGAAATCCAACACAGAACCCGAGACACAGTCATATATATTGGAGAAGAATGCTATAAGGATCTCGCGGTCCTCGATTTTATCTGCACTTTTCGGGAGATTTTCGTACCACCCGACAAAAATAGGCCGAAATCGGTATTTTCGGGCCACACGATGGCTAGGGTTTGAAATCCGACACGAAACCCGAGACACAGTCATAAGTTTAGGAGAAGAATGCTACAAGAATCTCGCGGTCGTCGATTTCATCTGCACTTTTCGGGCGATTTTCGTACCACCCGACGAAAATAGGCCGAAATCGGTATTTTCGGGCAAGACAATGGCTAGGGTTTGAAATCTGACACGGAACCCGAGACACAATCATAAATTTAGGAAAAGAATGCTACAAGGATCTCACGGTCGTCGATTTCATCTGCACTTTTCGGGCGGTTTTCGTACAACCTGACAAAAATTGGCCGAAATCGGTATTTTCGGGCCAGACAATGGCTAGGGTTTGCAATCCGACACGGAACCCGAGACACAGTCATAAATTTAGGGGAAGAATGCTACAAGAATCTCGCGGTCGTCGATTTCATCTGCACTTTTTGGGTGATTTACGTACCACCCGACAAAAATGGGCCGAAATCGGTATTTTCGGGCAAGACGATGGCTAGGGTTTGAAATCCGACACGGAACCCGAGACACAGTCATAAATTTTGGAGAAGAATGCTACAAGAATCTCGCGGTCGTCGATTTCATCTGCACTTTTCGGGCGGTTTTCGTACAACCTGACAAAAATTGGCAGAAATCGGTATTTTCGGGCCAGACAATGGCTAGGGTTTGCAATCCGACACGGAACCCGAGACACAGTCATAAATTTAGGAGAAGAATGCTACAAGCATCTCGCGGTCGTCGATTTCATCTGGACTTTTTAGGCCATTTTCGTACCACCCGACAAAAATGGGCCGAAATCGGTATTTTCGGGCCAGACGATGGCTAGGGTTTGAAATCCAACACGGAAAATAAATTTAGGAGAAGAATGCTACAAGGATCTCGCGGTCGTCGATTTCATATGCACTTTTCGGGCGATTTTCGTACCACCCGACAAAAATGGGCCGAAATCGATATTTCGGGCCAGACGATAGCTATGGTTTGAAATCCGACACGAAACCCGAGACACAATCATAAATTTAGGAGAAGAATGCTACAAGAATCTCGCGGTCGTCGATTTCGTCTGCACTTTTCGGGCGATTTTCATACAACTCGACAAAAATTGGCCGAAATCGGTATTTTCGGGCCAAACGATGGCTAGGGTTTGAAATTCGACACGGAACCCGAGACACAATCATAAATTGAGGAGAAGAATGCTATAAGGATCTCGCGGTCGTCGATTTCATCTGCACTTTTCGGGCGATTTTCGTACCACCCGACAAAAATAGGCCGAAATCGGTATTTTCGGGCCAGACGATGGCTAAGGTTTGAAATCCTACACGGAACCCGAGACACAGTCATAAATTTTGGAGAAGAATGCTACAAGGATCTCGCGGTCGTCGATTTCATCTGGACTTTTCGGGCAATTTATGTACCACCCGACAAAAATGGAACGAAATCGGTATTTTTGGGCCATACGATGGCTAGGGTTTGAAATCCGACACGAAACCCGAGACACAATCATAAATTTAGGAGAAGAATGCTACAAGAATCTCGCGGTCGTCGATTTCGTCTGCACTTTTCGGGCGATTTTCGTACAACTCGACAAAAATTGGCCGAAATCGGTATTTTTGGGCCAGACGATGGCTAGGGTTTGAAATTCGACACGGAACCCGAGACACAATCATAAATTGAGGAGAAGAATGCTATAAGGATCTCGCGGTCGTCGATTTCATCTGCACTTTTCGGGCGATTTTCGTACCACCCGACAAAAATAGGCCGAAATCGGTATTTTCGGGCCAGACGATGGCTAAGGTTTGAAATCCTACACGGAACCTGAGACACAGTCATAAATTTTGGAGAAGAATGCTACAAGGATCTCGCGGTCGTCGATTTCATCTGGACTTTTCGGGCAATTTATGTACCACCCGACAAAAATGGAACGAAATCGGTATTTTTGGGCCATACGATGGCTAGGGTTTGAAATCCGACACGGAACCCGAGACACATTCATAAATTGAGGAGAAGAATGCTACAAGGATCTCGCGGTCGTCGATTTCATCTGCACTTTTCAGGCGGTTTTCGTACCACCCGACAAAAATGGGCCGAAATCGGTATTTTCGGGCCAGCCGATGGCTGGGGTTTGAAATCCAACACAGAACCCGAGACACAGTCATATATTTTGGAGAAGAATGCTATAAGGATCTCGCGGTCCTCGATTTCATCTGCACTTTTCGGGCGATTTTCGTACCACCCGACAAAAATAGGCCGAAATCGGTATTTTCGGGCCAGACGATGGCTAGGGTTTGAAATCCGACACGGAACCCGAGACACAATCATAAATTGAGGAGAAGAATGCTATAAGGATCTCGCGGTCGTCGATTTCATCTGCACTTTTCGGGCGATTTTCGTACCACCCGACAAAAATAGGCCGAAATCGGTATTTTCGGGCCAGACGATGGCTAAGGTTTGAAATCCTACACGGAACCCGAGACACAGTCATAAATTTTGGAGAAGAATGCTACAAGGATCTCGCGGTCGTCGATTTCATCTGGACTTTTCGGGCAATTTATGTACCACCCGACAAAAATGGAACGAAATCAGTATTTTTGGGCTATACGATGGCTAGGGTTTGAAATCCGACACGGAACCCGAGACACATTCATAAATTGAGGAGAAGAATGCTACAAGGATCTCGCGGTCGTCGATTTCATCTGCACTTTTCGGGCGGTTTTCGTACCACCCGACAAAAATGGGCCGAAATCGGTATTTTCGGGCCAGCCGATGGCTGGGGTTTGAAATCCAACACAGAACCCGAGACACAGTCATATATTTTGGAGAAGAATGCTATAAGGATCTCGCGGTCCTCGATTTCATCTGCACTTTTCGGGCGATTTTCGTACCACCCGACAAAAATAGGCCGAAATCGGTATTTTCGGGCCAGACGATGGGTAGGGTTTGAAATCCGACACGGAACCCGAGACACAATCATAAATTGAGGAGAAGAATGCTAAAAGGATCTCGCGGTCGTCGATTTCATCTGCACTTTTCGGGCGATTTTCGTACCACCCGACAAAAATAGGCCGAAATCGGTATTTTCGGGCCAGACGATGGCTAAGGTTCGAAATCCTACACGGAACCCGAGACACAGTCATAAATTTTGGAGAAGAATGCTACAAGGATCTCGCGGTCGTCGATTTCATCTGCACTTTCCGGGCGGTTTTCGTACCACCCGACAAAAATGGGCCGAAATCGGTATTTTCGGGCCAGCCGATGGCTAGGGTTTGAAATCCAACACAGAACCCGAGACACAGTCATAAATTTAGGAGAAGAATGCTACAAGAATCTCGCGGTCGTCGATTTCATCTGGACTTTTCGGGCGATTTTCGTACCACCCGACAAAAATAGGCCGAAATCGTTATTTTCGGGCAAGACAATGGCTAGGGTTTGAAATCTGACACGGAACCCGAGACACAATCATAAATTTAGGAAAAGAATGCTACAAGGATCTCACGGTCGTCGATTTCATCTGCACTTTTCGGGCGATTTTCGTACCACCTGACAAAAATGGGCCGAAATCGGTATTTTCGGGCCAGGCGATGGCTAGGGTTTGAAATCCGACATGGAACCCGAGACACAGTCATAAGTTTAGGAGAAGAATGCTACAAGAATCTCGCGGTCGTCGATTTCATCTGCACTTTTCGGGCGATTTTCGTACCACCTGACAAAAATGGGCCGAAATCGGTATTTTCGGGCCAAGCGATGGCTAGGGTTTGAAATCCGACATGGAACCCGAGACACAGTCATAAATTTAGGAGAAGAATGCTACAAGGATCTCGCGGTCGTCGATTTCATCTGGACTTTTTAGGCCATTTTCGTACCACCCGACAAAAATGGGCCGAAATCGGTATTTTCGGGCCAGACAATGGCTAGGGTTTGAAATCCAACACGGAAAATAAATTTAGGAGAAGAATGCTACAAGGATCTCGCGGTCGTCGATTTCATCTGCACTTTTCGGGCGATTTTCGTACCACCCGACAAAAATGGGCCGAAATCGGTATTTCGGGCCAAACGATGGCTATGGTTTGAAATCCGAAACGAAACCCGAGACACAGTCATAAATTTAGGAGAAGAATGCTACAAGAATCTCGCGGTCGTCGATTTCGTCTGCACTTTTCGGGCGATTTTCGTACAACTCGACAAAAATTGGCCGAAATCGGTATTTTCGGGCCAGACGATGGCTAGGGTTTGAAATTCGACACGGAACCCGAGACACAATCATAAATTGAGGAGAAGAATGCTATAAGGATCTCGCGGTCGTCGATTTCATCTGCACTTTTCGGGCGATTTTCGTACCACCCGACAAAAATAGGCCGAAATCGGTATTTTCGGGCCAGACGATGGCTAAGGTTTGAAATCCTACACGGAACCCGAGACACAGTCATAAATTTTGGAGAAGAATACTACAAGGATCTCGCGGTCGTCGATTTCATCTGGACTTTTCGGGCAATTTATGTACCACCCGACAAAAATGGAACGAAATCGGTATTTTTGGGCCATACGATGGCTAGGGTTTGAAATCCGACACGGAACCCGAGACACATTCATAAATTGAAGAGAAGAATGCTACAAGGATCTCGCGGTCGTCGATTTCATCTGCACTTTTCGGGCGGTTTTCGTACCACCCGACAAAAATGGGCCGAAATCGGTATTTTCGGGCCAGCCAATGGCTGGGGTTTGAAATCCAACACAGAACCCGAGACACAGTCATATATTTTGGAGAAGAATGCTATAAGGATCTCGCGGTCCTCGATTTCATCTGCACTTTTCGGGCGATTTTCGTACCACCCGACAAAAATAGGCCGAAATCGGTATTTTCGGGCCAGACGATGGCTAGGGTTTGAAATCCGACACGAAACCCGAGACACAGACATAAATTTAGGAGAAGAATGCTACAAGAATCTCACGGTCGTCGATTTCATCTGGACTTTTCGGGCGATTTTCGTACCACCCGACAAAAATAAGCCGAAATCGGTATTTTCGGGCAAGACGATGGCTAGGGTTTGAAATCTGACACGGAACCCGAGACACAATCATAAATTGAGGAAAAGAATGCTACAAGGATCTCGCGGTCGTCGATTTCATCTGGACTTTTCGGGCAATTTATGTACCACCCGACAAAAATGGAACGAAATCGGTATTTTTGGGCCATACGATGGCTAGGGTTTGAAATCCGACACGGAACCCGAGACACATTCATAAATTGAAGAGAAGAATGCTACAAGGATCTCGCGGTCGTCGATTTCATCTGCACTTTTCGGGCGGTTTTCGTACCACCCGACAAAAATGGGCCGAAATCGGTATTTTCGGGCCAGCCAATGGCTGGGGTTTGAAATCCTACACAGAACCCGAGACACAGTCATATATTTTGGAGAAGAATGCTATAAGGATCTCGCGGTCCTCGATTTCATCTGCACTTTTCGGGCGATTTTCGTACCACCCGACAAAAATAGGCCGAAATCGGTATTTTCGGGCCAGACGATGGCTAGGGTTTGAAATCCGACACGAAACCCGAGACACAGTCATAAATTTAGGAGAAGAATGCTACAAGAATCTCACGGTCGTCGATTTCATCTGGACTTTTCGGGCGATTTTCGTACCACCCGACAAAAATAAGCCGAAATCGGTATTTTCGGGCAAGACGATGGCTAGGGTTTGAAATCTGACACGGAACCCGAGACACAATCATAAATTTAGGAAAAGAATGCTACAAGGATCTCGCAGTCGTCGATTTCATCTGCACTTTTCGGGCGATTTTCGTACCACCCGACAAAAATGGGCCGAAATCGGTATTTTCGGGCCAGACGACGGCTAGGGTTTGAAATCCGACACGAAACCCGAGACACAGTCATAAATGTAGGAGAAGAATGCTACAAGAATCTCGCGGTCGTCGATTTCATCTGCACTTTTCGGGCGGTTTTCGTACAACCTGACAAAAATTGGTTGAAATCGGTATTTTCGGGCCAGCCAATGGCTGGGGTTTTAAATCCGACACGGAACCCGAGACACAGTCATAAATTTTGGAGAAGAATGCTACAAGGATCTCGCTGTCGTCGATTTCATCTGGACTTTTCAGGCCATTTTCGTAGCACCCGACAAAAATGGGCCGAAATCAGTATTTTCGGGCCAGACGATAGCTAGGGTTTGAAATCTGACACGGAAAATAAATTTAGGAGAAGAATGCTACAAGGATCTCGCGGTCGTCGATTTCATCTGCACTTTTCGGGCGATTTTCGTACCCCCCAACAAAAATGGGCCGAAATCGGTATTTTCGGGCCAGACGATGGCTATGGTTTGAAATCCGACACGAAACCCGAGACACAGTCATAAATTTAGGAGAAGAATGCTACAAAAATCTCGCGGTCGTCGATTTCGTCTGCACTTTTCGGGCGATTTTCATACCACTCGAAAAAAATTGGCCGAAATCGGTATTTTCGGGCCAGACGATGGCTAGGGCTTGAAATCCGACACGGAACCCGAGACACAGTCATAAATTGAGGAGAAGAATGCTATAAGGATCTCGCGGTCGTCGATTTCATCTGCACTTTTCGGGCGATTTTCGTACCACCCGACAAAAATGGGCCGAAATCGGTATTTTCGGGCCAGACGATGGCTAGGGTTTAAAATCCGACACGGAACCCGAGACACAGTCATAAATTTAGGAGAAGAATGCTACAAGGATCTCGCGGTCGTCGATTTCATCTGCACTTTTCGGGCGATTTTCGTACCACCCGACAAAAATGGGCCGAAATCGGTATTTTCGGGCCAGGCGATGGCTAGGGTTTGAAATCCGACACGAAACCTGAGACACAATCATAAATTTTGGAGAAGAATGCTACAAGGATCTCGCGGTCGTCGATTTCATCTGGACTTTTCGGGCGATTTTCGTACCACCCGACAAAAATGGGCCGAAATCGGAATTTTCGGGCCAGATGATGGCTAGGGTTTGAAATCCGACACGGAACCCGAGACACATTCATAAATTTAGGAGAAGAATGCTACAAGGATCTCGCGGTCGTCGATTTCATCTGCACTTTTCGGGCGATTTTCGTACCACCCGACAAAAATGGGCCGAAATCGGTATTTTCAGGCCAGACGATGGCTAGGGTTTGAAATCCGACACGGAACCCGAGACACATTCATAAATTTAGGAGAAGAATGCTACAAGGATCTCGCGGTCGTCGATTTCATCTGGACTTTTCGGGCGATTTTCGTACCACCCGACAAAAATGGGCCGAAATCGGTATTTTCGGGCCACACAATGGCTAGGGTTTGAAATTTGACACGGAACCCGAGACACAGTCATAAATTGAGGAGAAGAATGCTATAAGGATCTCGCGGTCGTCGATTTCATCTGCACTTTTCGGGCGATTTTCGTACCACCCGACAAAAATGGGCCGAAATCGGCATTTTCGGGACAGACGATGGCTAGGGTTTGAAATCCAACACGGAACTCGAGACACATTCATAAATTTAGGAGAAGAATGCTACAAGGATCTCGCGGTCGTCGATTTCATCTGCACTTTTCGGGCGATTTTCGTACCACCCGACAAAAATGGGCAGAAATCGGTATTTTCGGGCCACACGATGGCTAGGGTTTGAAATCCGACACGAAACTTGAGACACAGTCATAAATTTAGTGGAAGAATGCTGCAAGAATCTCGCAGTCGTCGATTTCATCTGCACTTTTCGGGCGATTTTCGTACCACCTGACAAAAATGGGCCGAAATCGGTATTTTTGGGCAGCCGATGGCTAGGGTTTGAAATCCAACACGGAACCCGAGACACAGTCATATATTTTGGAGAATAATGCTATAAGGATCTCGCGGTCGTCGATTTCATCTGCACTTTTCGGGCGATTTTCGTACCTGTAAGATCAGATGTGCACCTAAGAAAGGGGGTGAATTAGGTGTTTAAGAGTATTTCTTGTTTTCAGCGAGTTAGCAATTGATTTTTGCGCTTATGGATGGTAAAAGATAAAGTAAATGGCAGTAATGTAAAGAACACAACAGAATTATCCTGGTTCCCCTTATACCCAAGGGTACATCCAGTCCTCTTGCACACCACAAGAGATTTCTCCACTATTGTTAGAATATGTACAAGTCCCACCCTAGGATCTGTGCTACAAACTTCTAACAAAACCTCTAAGATAGCACCCCACTATCTTAGATAATGTACAAGATAGCACCCCACTATCTTGTATAAAATTACTTAAAGAAAGTACTACTTTCTTTTTTTACATGTAATGTGATTTGATAAGGATATAGGAATATGAAAGAGAGGTATAATGATAACAATCCAATATTGCTTCAAGTACTTTGAGAACCTTTGTCAAGGATATGAAAATGAAATGCAAGTACTTGAATTATGAAAAATGACTTTGAGAAAAATAGAAAAGTTGTTCAAAGTCGTTCAAGGTTTGGCCATTGGATTGTCTACTTTGAATCTGAAGTTATGACATATTTATAGTCCATAAACATCTCTTCAGATTCGTGACCTTTGATCCAAGAGGTTTGAGAAAGAATTGTAATGTTTTAAATTGAATTCAAAGCTGAAAAATTGCATTGCTTCCAGTTGTATTCGACTACAAGATTTCTGTATTCGAATACAGCTTGCTGCAACGTTTAAAAATTATTCAAACAGTTCACTGTGTAGTCGAATACAGATGAGATGGCCAACTCTCTGACTTAGCCATTTTTCTTATCTGTATTCGAATACAAGATTTCTGTATTCGAATACAACTTGCTGTAACGTTAAAAAATTATTCAAATTTTTCACTGTGTAGTCGAATACAGATGAGATGGCCAACTCTCTGACTTAGCCATTTTATCTGTATTCGAATACACCTTAGTTGTATTCGATTACAACACGATTTTTAGTCAAAAATAAAGATTCTATCATTTTGAAAATATTATTTTGGACTTTGAAAAATAGTGTTTATGCATATGTAAAGATGAAAGGTTCTCATGTACTTGATCTTGTGATTGTATCATTTACCTTTATATTTAAACATTTAATATGTTTGAAGTCTAAAGTTAATCAATGAGATATGTTGGACTTCTTCTTTTTGAGCTTGTTGTCTTGATCATCATCGTCATCGTTGGTCTTTTGTCTTCATCAAAAACATGTATTTTACAGTACCACCCGACAAAAATGGGCCGAAATTGGTATTTTCGGGCCAGACGATGGCTAGGGATTGAAATCCTACACGGAACCCGAGATACGGACATAAATTTTGGAGAAGAATGCTACAAGGATCTCCCGGTCGTCGATTTCATCTAGACTTTTCGGGCGATTTTCGTACCACCCGACAAAAATGGGCCGAAATAGGTATTTTCTGGCCAGACGATGGCTAGGGTTTGAAATTTGACACGGAACCCAAGACAAGTTCATAAATTGAGGAGAAGAATGCTATAAGGATCTCGCGGTCCTCGATTTCATCTACACTTTTCGGGCGATTTTCGTACCACCCGACAAAAATAGGGCGAAATCGGTATTTTCGGGCCAGACGATGGCTAGGGTTTGAAATCCTACACGGAACCCGAGACACAGTCATAAATTTTGGAGAAGAATGCTACAAGGATCTCGCGGTCGTCGATTTCATCTGGACTTTTCGGCCAATTTACGTACCACCCGACAAAAATGGGCCGAAATCGGTATTTTCGGGCCAGACGATGGCTAGGGTTTGAAATCCAACATGGAACCCGAGACACATTCATAAATTTAGGAGAAGAATGCTCCAAGGATCTCGCGGTCGTCGATTTCATCTGGACTTTTCGGGTGATTTTCGTACCACCCGACAAAAATGGGCCGAAATCGGTATTTTCGGGCCAGACGATGGCATGGGTTTAAAATTTGACACGGAACCCGAGACACAGTCATAAATTTAGGAGAAGAATGCTACAAGGATCTCGCCGTCGTCGATTTCATCTACACTTTTCGGGTGATTTTCGTACCACCCGACAAAAATGGGCCGAAATCGGCATTTTCGGG
>JBBPBP010009779.1:68662602-68714317 GCA_037974735.1 Cicer chorassanicum
GAGAAGAATGCTACAAGGATCTCGCGGTCGTCGATTTCATCTGCACTTTTTGGGCGATTTTCGTACCACCCGACAAAAATGGCCAGAAATAGGTATTTTCGGGCCACACGATGGCTAGGGTTTGAAATCCGACACGAAACTTGAGACACAGTCATAAATTTAGTGGAAGAATGCTGCAAGAATCTCGCAATCGTCGATTTCATCTGCACTTTTCGGGCGATTTTCGTACCACCCGACAAAAATGGGTCGAAATCGGTATTTTTGGGCCAGCCGATGGCTAGGGTTTGAAATCCAACACGGAACCCGAGACACAGTCATAAATTTTGGAGAAGAATGCTATAAGGATCTCGCGGTCATCGATTTCATCTGCACTTTTCGGGCGATTTTCGTACCACCCGACAAAAATGGGCCGAAATTGGTATTTTCGGGCCAGACGATGGCTAGGGATTGAAATCCTACACGGAACCCGAGATACAGTCATAAATTTTGGAGAAGAATGCTAAAAGGATCTCCCGGTCGTCGATTTCATCTAGACTTTTCGGGCGATTTTCGTACCACCCGACAAAAATGGGCCGAAATAGGTATTTTCTGGCCATACGATGGCTAGGGTTTGAAATTTGACACGGAACCCGAGACAAGTTCATAAATTGAGGAGAAAAATGCTATAAGGATCTCGCGGTCCTCGATTTCATCTACACTTTTCGGGCGATTTTCGTACCACCCGACAAAAATAGGGCGAAATCAGTATTTTCGGGCCAGACGATGGCTAGGGTTTGAAATCCTACACGGAACCCGAGACACAATCATAAATTTTGGAGAAGAATGCTACAAGGATCTCGCGGTCGTCGATTTCATTTGGACTTTTCGGCCAATTTACGTACCACCCGACAAAAATGGGCCGAAATCGGTATTTTCGGGCCAGACGATGGCTAGGGTTTGAAATCCAACACGGAACCCCAGACACATTCATAAATTTAGGAGAAGAATGCTCCAAGGATCTCGTGGTCGTCGATTTCATCTGGACTTTTTGGGCGATTTTCGTACCACCCGACAAAAATGGGCCGAAATCGGTATTTTCGGGCCAGACGATGGCTTGGGTTTAAAATTTGACACGGAACCCGAGACACAGTCATAAATTTAGGAGAAGAATGCTACAAGGATCTCGCCGTCGTCGATTTCATCTACACTTTTCGGGCGATTTTCGTACCACCCGACAAAAATGGGTAGAAATCGGCATTTTCGGGCCAGACGATGGCTAGCGTTTGAAATCCAATACGGAACACGAGACACATTTATAAATTTAGGAGAAGAATGCTACAAGGATCTCGCGGTCGTCGATTTCATCTGCACTTTTCGGGCGATTTTCGTACCACCCGAAAAAATGGGCAGAAATCGGTATTTTCGGGCCAAACGATGGCTAGGGTTTGAAATCCGACACGAAACCCGAGACACAGTCATAAATTTAGGAGAAGAATGCTGCAAGAATCTCGAAGTCGTCGATTTCATCTGCACTTTTCGGGCGATTTTCGTACCACCCGACAAAAATGGGCCGAAATAGGTATTTTCAGGCCAGCCGATGTCTAGGGTTTGAAATCCAACACGGAACCCGAGACATAGTCATATATTTTGGAGAAGAATGCTATAAGGATCTCGCGGTCGTCGATTTCATCTGCACTTTTCGGGCGATTTTCATACCACCCGACAAAAATGGGCCGAAATTGGTATTTTCGGGCCAGACGATGGCTAGGGTTTGAAATTTGACACGGAACCCGAGACACAGTCACAAATTGAGGAGAAGAATGCTATAAGGATCTCGCGGTCCTCGATTTCATCTGCACTTTTCGGGCGATTTTCGTACCACCTGACAAAAATAGGGCGAAATCAGTATTTTCGGGCCAGACGATGGCTAGGGTTTGAAATCCTACACGGAACCCGAGACACAGTCATAAATTGAGGAGAAGAATGCTATAAGGATCTCGCGGTCCTGGATTTCATCTGAACTTTTCGGGCGATTTTCGTACCACCCGACAAAAATAGGGCGAAATCGGTATTTTCGGGCCAGACGATGGCTAGGGTTTGAAATCCAACACGGAACCCGAGACACATTCATAAATTTAGGAGAAGAATGCTCCAAGGATCTCGCGGTCGTCGATTTCATCTGGACTTTTCGGGTGATTTTCGTACCACCCGACAAAAATGGGCCGAAATCGGTATTTTCGGGCCAGACGATGGCTTGGGTTTAAAATTTGACACGGAACCCGAGACACAGTCATAAATTTAGGAGAAGAATGCTACAAGGATCTCGCCGTCGTCGATTTCATCTACACTTTTCGGGTGATTTTCGTACCACCCGACAAAAATGGGCCGAAATCGGCATTTTCGGGACAGACGATGGCTAGGGTTTGAAATCCAACACGGAACTCGAGACACATTCATAAATTTAAGAGAAGAATGCTACAAGGATCTCGCGGTCGTCGATTTCATCTGCACTTTTTGGGCGATTTTCGTACCACCCGACAAAAATGGCCAGAAATAGGTATTTTCGGGCCACACGATGGCTAGGGTTTGAAATCCGACACGAAACTTGAGACACAGTCATAAATTTAGTGGAAGAATGCTGCAAGAATCTCGCAATCGTCGATTTCATCTGCACTTTTCGGGCGATTTTCGTACCACCCGACAAAAATGGGTCGAAATCGGTATTTTTGGCCAGCCGATGGCTAGGGTTTGAAATCCAACACGGAACCCGAGACACAGTCATAAATTTTGGAGAAGAATGCTATAAGGATCTCGCGGTCATCGATTTCATCTGCACTTTTCGGGGGATTTTCGTACCACTCGACAAAAATGGGCCGAAATTGGTATTTTCGGGCCAGACGATGGCTAGGGATTGAAATCCTACACGGAACCCGAGATACAGTCATAAATTTTGGAGAAGAATGCTAAAAGGATCTCCCGGTCGTCGATTTCATCTAGACTTTTCGGGCGATTTTCGTACCACCCGACAAAAATGGGCCGAAATAGGTATTTTCTGGCCATACGATGGCTAGGGTTTGAAATTTGACACGGAACCCGAGACAAGTTCATAAATTGAGGAGAAAAATGCTATAAGGATCTCGCGGTCCTCGATTTCATCTACACTTTTCGGGCGATTTTCGTACCACCCGACAAAAATAGGGCGAAATCAGTATTTTCGGGCCAGACGATGGCTAGGGTTTGAAATCCTACACGGAACCCGAGACACAATCATAAATTTTGGAGAAGAATGCTACAAGGATCTCGCGGTCGTCGATTTCATCTGGACTTTTCGGCCAATTTACGTACCACCCGACAAAAATGGGCCGAAATCGGTATTTTCGGGCCAGACGATGGCTAGGGTTTGAAATCCAACACGGAACCCCAGACACATTCATAAATTTAGGAGAAGAATGCTCCAAGGATCTCGTGGTCGTCGATTTCATCTGGACTTTTTGGGCGATTTTCGTACCACCCGACAAAAATGGGCCGAAATCGGTATTTTCGGGCCAGACGATGGCTTGGGTTTAAAATTTGACACGGAACCCGAGACACAGTCATAAATTTAGGAGAAGAATGCTACAAGGATCTCGCCGTCGTCGATTTCATCTACACTTTTCGGGCGATTTTCGTACCACCCGACAAAAATGGGTAGAAATCGGCATTTTCGGGCCAGACGATGGCTAGCGTTTGAAATCCAATACGGAACACGAGACACATTTATAAATTTAGGAGAAGAATGCTACAAGGATCTCGCGGTCGTCGATTTCATCTGCACTTTTCGGGCGATTTTCGTACCACCCGAAAAAATGGGCAGAAATCGGTATTTTCGGGCCAAACGATGGCTAGGGTTTGAAATCCGACACGAAACCCGAGACACAGTCATAAATTTAGGAGAAGAATGCTGCAAGAATCTCGAAGTCGTCGATTTCATCTGCACTTTTCGGGCGATTTTCGTACCACCCGACAAAAATGGGCCGAAATCGGTATTTTCAGGCCAGCCGATGGCTAGGTTTTGAAATCCAACACGAACCCGAGACACAGTCATATATTTTTGAGAAGAATGCTATAAGGATCTCGCGGTCGTCGATTTCATCTGCACTTTTCGGGCGATTTTCGTACCACCCGACAAAAATCGGCCGAAATTGGTATTTTCGGGCCAGACGATGGCTAGGGTTTGAAATCCTACACGGAACCCGAGACACAGTCATAAATTTTGGAGAAGAATGCTACAAGGATCTCCCGGTCGTCGATTTCATATGGACTTTTCGGGCGATTTTCGTACCACCCGACAAAAATGGGCAGAAATCAGTATTTTCGGGCCAGACGATGGCTAGGGTTTGAAATCCGACACGAAACCCGAGACACAGTCATAAATTTAGGAGAAGAATGCTGCACGAATCTCGCAGTCGTCGATTTCATCTGCACTTTTCAGGCGATTTTCGTACCACCCGACAAAAATGGGCCGAAATCAGTATTTTCGGGCCAGACGATGGCTAGGGTTTGAAATCCGACACGAAACCCGAGACACAGTCATAAATTGAGGAGAAGAATGCTACAAGGATCTCGCGGTCGTCGATTTCATCTGCACTTTTCAGGCGGTTTTCGTACCACCCGACAAAAATGGGCCGAAATCGGTATTTTCGGGCCAGTCGATGGCTAGGGTTTGAAATCCAAAACGGAACCCGAGACACAGTCATATATTTTGGAGAAGAATGCTATAAGGATCTCGCGGTCGTCGATTTCATCTGCACTTTTCGGGCGATTTTCATACCACCCGACAAAAATGGGCCGAAATCGGTATTTTCGGGCAAGACGATGGCTAGGGTTTGAAATCCTACACGGAACCCGAGACACATTCATAAATTTAGGAGAAGAATGCTCCAAGGATCTCGCGGTCGTCGATTTCATCTGGACTTTTCGGGTGATTTTCGTACCACCCGACAAAAATGGGCCGAAATCGGTATTTTCGGGCCAGACGATGGCTTGGGTTTAAAATTTGACACGGAACCCGAGACACAGTCATAAATTTAGGAGAAGAATGCTACAAGGATCTCGCCGTCGTCGATTTCATCTACACTTTTCGGGTGATTTTCGTACCACCCGACAAAAATGGGCCGAAATCGGCATTTTCGGGACAGACGATGGCTAGGGTTTGAAATCCAACACGGAACTCGAGACACATTCATAAATTTAAGAGAAGAATGCTACAAGGATCTCGCGGTCGTCGATTTCATCTGCACTTTTTGGGCGATTTTCGTACCACCCGACAAAAATGGCCAGAAATAGGTATTTTCGGGCCACACGATGGCTAGGGTTTGAAATCCGACACGAAACTTGAGACACAGTCATAAATTTAGTGGAAGAATGCTGCAAGAATCTCGCAATCGTCGATTTCATCTGCACTTTTCGGGCGATTTTCGTACCACCCGACAAAAATGGGTCGAAATCGGTATTTTTGGCCAGCCGATGGCTAGGGTTTGAAATCCAACACGGAACCCGAGACACAGTCATAAATTTTGGAGAAGAATGCTATAAGGATCTCGCGGTCATCGATTTCATCTGCACTTTTCGGGGGATTTTCGTACCACTCGACAAAAATGGGCCGAAATTGGTATTTTCGGGCCAGACGATGGCTAGGGATTGAAATCCTACACGGAACCCGAGATACAGTCATAAATTTTGGAGAAGAATGCTAAAAGGATCTCCCGGTCGTCGATTTCATCTAGACTTTTCGGGCGATTTTCGTACCACCCGACAAAAATGGGCCGAAATAGGTATTTTCTGGCCATACGATGGCTAGGGTTTGAAATTTGACACGGAACCCGAGACAAGTTCATAAATTGAGGAGAAAAATGCTATAAGGATCTCGCGGTCCTCGATTTCATCTACACTTTTCGGGCGATTTTCGTACCACCCGACAAAAATAGGGCGAAATCAGTATTTTCGGGCCAGACGATGGCTAGGGTTTGAAATCCTACACGGAACCCGAGACACAATCATAAATTTTGGAGAAGAATGCTACAAGGATCTCGCGGTCGTCGATTTCATCTGGACTTTTCGGCCAATTTACGTACCACCCGACAAAAATGGGCCGAAATCGGTATTTTCGGGCCAGACGATGGCTAGGGTTTGAAATCCAACACGGAACCCCAGACACATTCATAAATTTAGGAGAAGAATGCTCCAAGGATCTCGTGGTCGTCGATTTCATCTGGACTTTTTGGGCGATTTTCGTACCACCCGACAAAAATGGGCCGAAATCGGTATTTTCGGGCCAGACGATGGCTTGGGTTTAAAATTTGACACGGAACCCGAGACACAGTCATAAATTTAGGAGAAGAATGCTACAAGGATCTCGCCGTCGTCGATTTCATCTACACTTTTCGGGTGATTTTCGTACCACCCGACAAAAATGGGCCGAAATCGGCATTTTCGGGACAGACGATGGCTAGGGTTTGAAATCCAACACGGAACTCGAGACACATTCATAAATTTAAGAGAAGAATGCTACAAGGATCTCGCGGTCGTCGATTTCATCTGCACTTTTTGGGCGATTTTCGTACCACCCGACAAAAATGGCCAGAAATAGGTATTTTCGGGCCACACGATGGCTAGGGTTTGAAATCCGACACGAAACTTGAGACACAGTCATAAATTTAGTGGAAGAATGCTGCAAGAATCTCGCAATCGTCGATTTCATCTGCACTTTTCGGGCGATTTTCGTACCACCCGACAAAAATGGGTCGAAATCGGTATTTTTGGGCCAGCTGATGGCTAGGGTTTGAAATCCAACACGGAACCCGAGACACAGTCATAAATTTTGGAGAAGAATGCTATAAGGATCTCGCGGTCATCGATTTCATCTGCACTTTTCGGGCGATTTTCGTACCACCCGACAAAAATGGGCCGAAATTGGTATTTTCGGGCCAGACGATGGCTAGGGATTGAAATCCTACACGGAACCCGAGATACAGTCATAAATTTTGGAGAAGAATGCTAAAAGGATCTCCCGGTCGTCGATTTCATCTAGACTTTTCGGGCGATTTTCGTACCACCCGACAAAAATGGGCCGAAATAGGTATTTTCTGGCCATACGATGGCTAGGGTTTGAAATTTGACACGGAACCCGAGACAAGTTCATAAATTGAGGAGAAAAATGCTATAAGGATCTCGCGGTCCTCGATTTCATCTACACTTTTCGGGCGATTTTCGTACCACCCGACAAAAATAGGGCGAAATCAGTATTTTCGGGCCAGACGATGGCTAGGGTTTGAAATCCTACACGGAACCCGAGACACAATCATAAATTTTGGAGAAGAATGCTACAAGGATCTCGCGGTCGTCGATTTCATCTGGACTTTTCGGCCAATTTACGTACCACCCGACAAAAATGGGCCGAAATCGGTATTTTCGGGCCAGACGATGGCTAGGGTTTGAAATCCAACACGGAACCCCAGACACATTCATAAATTTAGGAGAAGAATGCTCCAAGGATCTCGTGGTCGTCGATTTCATCTGGACTTTTTGGGCGATTTTCGTACCACCCGACAAAAATGGGCCGAAATCGGTATTTTCGGGCCAGACGATGGCTTGGGTTTAAAATTTGACACGGAACCCGAGACACAGTCATAAATTTAGGAGAAGAATGCTACAAGGATCTCGCCGTCGTCGATTTCATCTACACTTTTCGGGTGATTTTCGTACCACCCGACAAAAATGGGCCGAAATCGGCATTTTCGGGACAGACGATGGCTAGGGTTTGAAATCCAACACGGAACTCGAGACACATTCATAAATTTAAGAGAAGAATGCTACAAGGATCTCGCGGTCGTCGATTTCATCTGCACTTTTTGGGCGATTTTCGTACCACCCGACAAAAATGGCCAGAAATAGGTATTTTCGGGCCACACGATGGCTAGGGTTTGAAATCCGACACGAAACTTGAGACACAGTCATAAATTTAGTGGAAGAATGCTGCAAGAATCTCGCAATCGTCGATTTCATCTGCACTTTTCGGGCGATTTTCGTACCACCCGACAAAAATGGGTCGAAATCGGTATTTTTGGCCAGCCGATGGCTAGGGTTTGAAATCCAACACGGAACCCGAGACACAGTCATAAATTTTGGAGAAGAATGCTATAAGGATCTCGCGGTCATCGATTTCATCTGCACTTTTCGGGGGATTTTCGTACCACTCGACAAAAATGGGCCGAAATTGGTATTTTCGGGCCAGACGATGGCTAGGGATTGAAATCCTACACGGAACCCGAGATACAGTCATAAATTTTGGAGAAGAATGCTAAAAGGATCTCCCGGTCGTCGATTTCATCTAGACTTTTCGGGCGATTTTCGTACCACCCGACAAAAATGGGCCGAAATAGGTATTTTCTGGCCAGACGATGGCTAGGGTTTGAAATTTGACACGGAACCCGAGACAAGTTCATAAATTGAGGAGAAAAATGCTATAAGGATCTCGCGGTCCTCGATTTCATCTACACTTTTCGGGCGATTTTCGTACCACCCGACAAAAATAGGGCGAAATCAGTATTTTCGGGCTAGACGATGGCTAGGGTTTGAAATCCTACACGGAACTCGAGACACAATCATAAATTTTGGAGAAGAATGCTACAAGGATCTCGCGGTCGTCGATTTCATCTGGACTTTTCGGCCAATTTACGTACCACGCGACAAAAATGGGCCGAAATCGGTATTTTCGGGCCAGACGATGGCTAGGGTTTGAAATCCAACACGGAACCCCAGACACATTCATAAATTTAGGAGAAGAATGCTCCAAGGATCTCGTGGTCGTCGATTTCATCTGGACTTTTCGGGCGATTTTCGTACCACCCGACAAAAATGGGCCGAAATCGGTATTTTCG
The DNA here is from genome assembly GCA_037974735.1 of Cicer chorassanicum. NCBI lineage: Eukaryota > Viridiplantae > Streptophyta > Magnoliopsida > Fabales > Fabaceae > Cicer > Cicer chorassanicum. The sequence goes on from JBBPBP010009779.1 coordinate 68,671,500, forward strand.
GGCCAGACGATGGCTTGGGTTTAAAATTTGACACGGAACCCGAGACACAGTCATAAATTTAGGAGAAGAATGCTACAAGGATCTCGCCGTCGTCGATTTCATCTACACTTTTCGGGCGATTTTCGTACCACCCGACAAAAATGGGTAGAAATCGGCATTTTCGGGCCAGACGATGGCTAGCGTTTGAAATCCAATACGGAACACGAGACACATTTATAAATTTAGGAGAAGAATGCTACAAGGATCTCGCGGTCGTCGATTTCATCTGCACTTTTCGGGCGATTTTCGTACCACCCGAAAAAATGGGCAGAAATCGGTATTTTCGGGCCAAACGATGGCTAGGGTTTGAAATCCGACACGAAACCCGAGACACAGTCATAAATTTAGGAGAAGAATGCTGCAAGAATCTCGAAGTCGTCGATTTCATCTGCACTTTTCGGGCGATTTTCGTACCACCCGACAAAAATGGGCCGAAATCGGTATTTTCAGGCCAGCCGATGTCTAGGGTTTGAAATCCAACACGGAACCCGAGACATATTTATATATTTTGGAGAAGAATGCTATAAGGATCTCGCGGTCGTCGATTTCATCTGCACTTTTCGGGCGATTTTCGTACCACCCGACAAAAATGGGCCGAAATTGGTATTTTCGGGCCAGACGATGGCTAGGGTTTGAAATTTGACACGGAACCCGAGACACAGTCATAAATTGAGGAGAAGAATGCTATAAGGATCTCGCGGTCCTCGATTTCATCTGCACTTTTCGGGCGATTTTCGTACCACCTGACAAAAATAGGGCGAAATCGGTATTTTCGGGCCAGACGATGGCTAGGGTTTGAAATCCTACACGGAACCCGAGACACAGTCATAAATTTTGGAGAAGAATGCTACAAGGATCTCGCGGTCGTCGATTTCATCTGGACTTTTCGGGCAATTTACGTACCACCCGACAAAAATAGGCCGAAATCGGTATTTTCGGGCCAGACGATGGCTAGGGTTTGAAATCCAACACGGAACCCGAGACACATTCATAAATTTAGGAGAAGAATGCTCCAAGGATCTCGCGGTCGTCGATTTCATCTGGACTTTTCGGGTGATTTTCGTACCACCCGAAAAAAATGGGCCGAAATCGGTATTTTCGGTCCAGACGATGGCTAGGGTTTAAAATTTGACACGGAACCCGAGACACAGTCATAAATTTAGGAGAAGAATGCTACAAGGATCTCGCCGTCGTCGATTTCATCTACACTTTTCGGGCGATTTTCGTACCACCCGACAAAAATGGGCCGAAATCGGTATTTTCGGGCCAGACGATGGCTAGGGTTTGAAATCCAACACAAAACCCGAGACACAGTCATAAATTTAGGAGAAGAATGCTGCACGAATCTCGCAGTCGTCGATTTCATCTGCACTTTTCGGGCGATTTTCGTACCACCCGACAAAAATGGGCAGAAATCGGTATTTACGGGCCAGGCGATGGCTAGGGTTTGAAATCCGACACGGAACCCGAGACACAGTCATAAATTTAGGAGAAGAATGCTATAAGGATCTCGCGGTCCTCGATTTCATCTGAACTTTTCGGGCGATTTTCGTACCACCTGACAAAAATAGGGCGAAATCGGTATTTTCGGGCCAGACGATGGCTAGGGTTTGAAATCCTACACGGAACCCGAGACACAGTCATAAATTTTGGAGAAGAATGCTACAAGGATCTCGCGGTCGTCGATTTCATCTGGACTTTTCGGGCAATTTACGTACCACCCGACAAAAATGGGCCGAAATCGGTATTTTCGGGCCAGACGATGGCTAGGGTTTGAAATCCGACACGGAACCCGAGACACATTCATAAATTTAGGAGAAGAATGCTCCAAGGATCTCGCGGTCGTCGATTTCATTTGGACTTTTCGAGCGACTTTCGTACCATCCGACACAAATGGGCCGAAATCGGTATTTTCGGGCCAGACGATGGCTAGGGTTTGAAATCGTAAACGGAACCCGAGACACAGTCATAAATTTTGGAGAAGAATGCTACAAGGATCTCGCGGTCGTTGATTTCATCTGGACTTTTCGGGCAATTTACGTACCACCCGACAAAAATAGGGCGAAATCGGTATTTTCGGGCCAGACGATGGCTAGGGTTTGAAATCCAACACGGAACCCGAGACACATTCATAAATTTAGGAGAAGAATGCTCCAAGGATCTCGCGGTCGTCGATTTCATCTGGACTTTTCGGGTGATTTTCGTACCACCCGAAAAAAATGGGCCGAAATCGGTATTTTCGGTCCAGACGATGGCTAGGGTTTAAAATTTGACACGGAACCCGAGACACAGTCATAAATTTAGGAGAAGAATGCTACAAGGATCTCGCCGTCGTCGATTTCATCTACACTTTTCGGGCGATTTTCGTACCACCCGACAAAAATGGGCCGAAATCGGTATTTTCGGGCCAGACGATGGCTAGGGTTTGAAATCCAACACAAAACCCGAGACACAGTCATAAATTTAGGAGAAGAATGCTGCACGAATCTCGCAGTCGTCGATTTCATCTGCACTTTTCGGGCGATTTTCGTACCACCCGACAAAAATGGGCAGAAATCGGTATTTACGGGCCAGGCGATGGCTAGGGTTTGAAATCCGACACGAAACCCGAGACACAGTCATAAATTTAGGAGAAGAATGCTACAAGAATCTCGAAGTCGTCGATTTCATCTGCACTTTTCGGGCGATTTTCGTACCACCCGACAAAAATGGGCCGAAATCGGTATTTTCAGGCCACCCGATGGCTAGGGTTTGAAATCCAACACGAACCCGAGACACAGTCATATATTTTGGAGAAGAATGCTATAAGGATCTCGCGGTCGTCGATTTCATCTGCACTTTTCGGGCGATTTTCGTACCACCCGACAAAAATCGGCCGAAATTGGTATTTTCGGGCCAGACGATGGCTAGGGTTTGAAATCCTACACGGAACCCGAGACACAGTCATAAATTTTGGAGAAGAATGCTACAAGGATCTCGCGGTCGTCGATTTCATCTGGACTTTTCGGGCAATTTACGTACCACCCGACACAAATAGGGCGAAATCGGTATTTTCGGGCCAGACGATGGCTGCGGTTTGAAATCCAACACGGAACCCGAGACACATTCATAAATTTAGGAGAAGAATGCTCCAAGGATCTCGCGGTCGTCGATTTCATCTGGACTTTTCGGGTGATTTTCGTACCACCCGAAAAAAATGGGCCGAAATCGGTATTTTCGGGCCAGACGATGGCTAGGGTTTAAAATTTGACACGGAACCCAAGACACAGTCATAAATTTAGGAGAAGAATGCTACAAGGATCTCGCCGTCGTCGATTTCATCTACACTTTTCGGGCGATTTTCGTACCACCCGACAAAAATGGGCCGAAATCGGTATTTTCGGGCCAGACGATGGCTAGGGTTTGAAATCCAACACGAAACCCGAGACACAGTCATAAATTTAGGAGAAGAATGCTGCACGAATCTCGCAGTCGTCGATTTCATCTGCACTTTTCGGGCGATTTTCGTACCACATGACAAAAATGGGCAGAAATCGGTATTTACGGGCCAGGCGATGGCTAGGGTTTGAAATCCGACACGAAACCCGAGACACAGTCATAAATATAGGAGAAGAATGCTGCAAGAATCTCGAAGTCGTCGATTTCATCTGCACTTTTCGGGCGATTTTCGTACCACCCGATAAAAATGGGCCGAAATCGGTATTTTCAGGCCAGCCGATGGTTAGGGTTTGAAATCCAACACGAACCCGAGACACAGTCATATATTTTGGAGAAGAATGCTATAAGGATCTCGCGGTCGTCGATTTCATCTGCACTTTTCGGGCGATTTTCGTACCACCCGACAAAAATCGGCCGAAATTGGTATTTTCGGGCCAGACGATGGCTAGGGTTTGAAATCCTACACGGAACCCGAGACACAGTCATAAATTTTGGAGAAGAATGCTACAAGGATCTCCCGGTCGTCGATTTCATCTGGACTTTTCGGGCGATTTTCGTACCACCCGACAAAAATGGGCCGAAATCGATATTTTCGGGCCAGACGATGGCTAGGGTTTGAAATTTGACACGGAACCCAACACACAGTCATAAATTGAGGAGAAGAATGCTATAAGGATCTCGCGGTCCTCGATTTCATCTGCACTTTTTGGGCGATTTTCGTACCACCTGACAAAAATAGGGCGAAATCGGTATTTTCGGGCCAGACGATGGCTAGGGTTTGAAATCCTACACGGAACCCGAGACACAGTCATAAATTGAGGAGAAGAATGGTATAAGGATCTCGCGGTCCTCGATTTCATCTGAACTTTTCGGGCGATTTTCGTACCACCCGACAAAAATAGGGCGAAATCGGTATTTTCGGGCCAGACGATGGCTAGGGTTTGAAATCCAACACGGAACCCGAGGCACATTCATAAATTTAGGAGAAGAATGCTCCAAGGATCTCGCGGTCGTCGATTTCATCTGGACTTTTCGGGTGATTTTCGTACCACCCGAAAAAAATGGGCCGAAATCGGTATTTTCGGGCCAGACGATGGCTAGGGTTTAAAATTTGACACGGAACCCGAGACACAGTCATAAATTTAGGAGAAGAATGCTACAAGGATCTCGCCGTCGTCGATTTCATCTACACTTTTCGGGCGATTTTCGTACCACCCGACAAAAATGGGCCGAAATCGGTATTTTCGGGCCAGACGATGGCTAGGGTTTGAAATCCAACACAAAACCCGAGACACAGTCATAAATTTAGGAGAAGAATGCTGCACGAATCTCGCAGTCGTCGATTTCATCTGCACTTTTCGGGCGATTTTCGTACCACCCGACAAAAATGGGCAGAAATCGGTATTTACGGGCCAGGCGATGGCTAGGGTTTGAAATCCGACACGAAACCCGAGACACAGTCATAAATTTAGGAGAAGAATGCTACAAGAATCTCGAAGTCGTCGATTTCATCTGCACTTTTCGGGCGATTTTCGTACCACCCGACAAAAATGGGCCGAAATCGGTATTTTCAGGCCACCCGATGGCTAGGGTTTGAAATCCAACACGAACCCGAGACACAGTCATATATTTTGGAGAAGAATGCTATAAGGATCTCGCGGTCGTCGATTTCATCTGCACTTTTCGGGCGATTTTCGTACCACCCGACAAAAATCGGCCGAAATTGGTATTTTCGGGCCAGACGATGGCTAGGGTTTGAAATTTGACACGGAACCCAACACACAGTCATAAATTGAGGAGAAGAATGCTATAAGGATCTCGCGGTCCTCGATTTCATCTGAACTTTTCGGGCGATTTTCGTACCACCTGACAAAAATAGGGCGAAATCGGTATTTTCGGGCCAGACGATGGCTAGGGTTTGAAATCCTACACGGAACCCGAGACACAGTCATAAATTTTGGAGAAGAATGCTACAAGGATCTCGCGGTTGTCGATTTCATCTGGACTTTTCGGGCAATTTACGTACCACCCGACAAAAATGGGCCGAAATCGGTATTTTCGGGCCAGACGATGGCTAGGGTTTGAAATTCGACACGGAACCCGAGACACATTCATAAATTTAGGAGAAGAATGCTCCAAGGATCTCGCGGTCGTCGATTTCATTTGGACTTTTCGAGCGACTTTCGTACCATCCGACAAAAATGGGCCGAAATCGGTATTTTCGGGCCAGACGATGGCTAGGGTTTGAAATCCTACACGGAACCCGAGACACAGTCATAAATTTTGGAGAAGAATGCTAGAAGGATCTCGCAGTCGTCAATTTCATCTGGACTTTTCGGGCAATTTACGTACCACCCGACAAAAATAGGGCGAAATCGGTATTTTCGGGCCAGACGATGGCTAGGGTTTGAAATCCAACACGGAACCCGAGACACATTCATAAATTTAGGAGAAGAATGCTCCAAGGATCTCGCGGTCGTCGATTTCATCTGGACTTTTCGGGTGATTTTCGTACCACCCGAAAAAAATGGGCCGAAATCGGTATTTTCGGGCTAGACGATGGCTAGGGTTTAAAATTTGACACGGAACCCAAGACACAGTCATAAATTTAGGAGAAGAATGCTACAAGGATCTCGCCGTCGTCGATTTCATCTACACTTTTCGGGCGATTTTCGTACCACCCGACAAAAATGGGCCGAAATCGGTATTTTCGGGCCAGACGATGGCTAGGGTTTGAAATCCTACACGGAACCCGAGACATAGTCATAAATTTTGGAGAAGAATGCTACAAAGATCTCCCTGTCGTCGATTTCATCTGGACTTTTCGGGCGATTTTCGTACCACACGACAAAAATGGGCCGAAATCGGTATTTTCGGGCCAGACGATGGCTAGGGTTTGAAATTTGACACGGAACCTGAGACACGGTCATAAATTTAGGAGAAGAATGCTACAAGGATCTCGCCGTCGTCGATTTCATCTACACTTTTCGGGCGATTTTCGTACCACCTGAAAAAAATGGGCCGAAATCGGTATTTTCGGGCAAGACGATGGCTAGGGTTTGAAATCGGACACGGAACCCGAGACACAGTCATAAATTGAAAAGAAGAATGCTACAAGGATCTCGCGGTCGTCGATTTCATCTGCACTTTTCGGGCGATTTTCGTACCACCCGACAAAAATGGGCCGAAATCGGTATTTTCGGGCCAGACGATGGCTAGGGTTTGAAATCCGGCACGGAACCCGAGACACAGTCATAAATTTTGGAGAAGAATGCTACAAGGATCTCGCGGTCGTCGATTTCATCTGGACTTTTCGGGCGATTTTCGTACCACCCGACAAAAATGGGCCGAAATCGATATTTTCGGGCCAGACGATGGCTAGGGTTTGAAATTTGACACGGAACCCAACACACAGTCATAAATTGAGGACAAGAATGCTATAAGGATCTCGCGGTCCTCGATTTCATCTGCACTTTTCGGGCGATTTTCGTACCACCTGACAAAAATAGGGCGAAATCGGTATTTTCGGGCCAGACGATGGCTAGGGTTTGAAATCCTACACGGAACCCGAGACACAGTCATAAATTTTGGAGAAGAATGCTACAAGGATCTCGCGGTCGTCGATTTCATCTGGACTTTTCGGGCAATTTACGTACCACCCGACAAAGATAGGCCGAAATCGGTATTTTCGGGCCAGACGATGGCTAGGGTTTGAAATCCGACACGGAACCCGAGACACATTCATAAATTTAGGAGAAGAATGCTCCAAGGATCTCGCGGTCGTCGATTTCATTTGGACTTTTCGAGCGACTTTCGTACCATCCGACAAAAAAGGGCCGAAATCGGTATTTTCGGGCCAGACGATGGCTAGGGTTTGAAATCCTACACGGAACCCGAGACACAGTCATAAATTTTGGAGAAGAATGCTACAAGGATCTCGCGGTCGTCGATTTCATCTGGACTTTTCGGGCAATTTACGTACCACCCGACAAAAATAGGGCGAAATCGGTATTTTCGGGCCAGACGATGGCTAGGGTTTGAAATCCTACACGGAACCCGAGACACAGTCATAAATTTTGGAGAAGAATGCTACAAGGATCTCGCGGTCGTCGATTTCATCTGGACTTTTCGGGCAATTTACGTACCACCCGACAAAAATGGGCCGAAATCGGTATTTTCGGGTCAGACGATGGCTAGGGTTTGAAATCCGACACGGAACCCGAGACACATTCATAAATTTAGGAGAAGAATGCTCCAAGGATCTCGCGGTCGTCGATTTCATTTGGACTTTTCGAGCGACTTTCGTACCATCCGACAAAAATGGGCCGAAATCGGTATTTTCGGGCCAGACGATGGCTAGGGTTTGAAATCCTACACGGAACCCGAGACACAGTCATAAATTTAGGAGAAGAATGCTACAAGGATCTCGCGGTCGTCGATTTCATCTGCATTTTTCGGGCGATTTTCGTACCACCCGACAAAAATGGGCCGAAATCGGTATTTTCGGGCCAGACGATGGCTAGGGTTTGAAATCCGACACGAAACCCGAGACACAGTCATAAATTGAGGAGAAGAATGCTACAAGGATCTCGCGGTCGTCGATTTCATCTGCACTTTTCAGGCGGTTTTCGTACCACCCGACAAAAATGGGCCGAAATCGGTATTTTCGGGCCAGTCGATGGCTAGGGTTTGAAATCCAAAACGGAACCCGAGACACAGTCATATATTTTGGAGAAGAATGCTATAAGGATCTCGCGGTCGTCGATTTCATCTGCACTTTTCGGGCGATTTTCATACCACCCGACAAAAATGGGCCGAAATCGGTATTTTCGGGCCAGACGATGGCTAGGGTTTGAAATCCTACACGGAACCCGAGACACAGTCATAAATTTTGGAGAAGAATGCTACAAAGATCTCCCTGTCGTCGATTTCATCTGGACTTTTCGGGCGATTTTCGTACCACACGACAAAAATGGGCCGAAATCGGTATTTTCGGGCCAGACGATGGCTAGGGTTTGAAATTTGACACGGAACCTGAGACACGGTCATAAATTTAGGAGAAGAATGCTACAAGGATCTCGACGTCGTCGATTTCATCTACACTTTTCGGGCGATTTTCGTACCACCTGAAAAAAATGGGCCGAAATCGGTATTTTCGGGCAAGACGATGGCTAGGGTTTGAAATCGGACACGGAACCCGAGACACAGTCATAAATTGAGGAGAAGAATGCTATAAGGATCTCGCGGTCCTCGATTTCATCTGAACTTTTCGGGCGATTTTCGTACCACCTGACAAAAATAGGGCGAAATCGGTATTTTCGGGCCAGACGATGGCTAGGGTTTGAAATCCTACACGGATCCCGAGACACAGTCATAAATTTTGGAGAAGAATGCTACAAGGATCTCGCGGTCGTCGATTTCATCTGGACTTTTCGGGCAATTTACGTACCACCTGACAAAAATGGGCCGAAATCGGTATTTTCGGGCCAGACGATGGCTAGGGTTTGAAATCCGACACGGAACCCGAGACACATTCATAAATTTAGGAGAAGAATGCTCCAAGGATCTCGCGGTCGTCGATTTCATTTGGACTTTTCGAGCGACTTTCGTACCATCCGACACAAATGGGCCGAAATCGGTATTTTCGGGCCAGACGATGGCTAGGGTTTGAAATCGTAAACGGAACCCGAGACACAGTCATAAATTTTGGAGAAGAATGCTACAAGGATCTCGCGGTCGTTGATTTCATCTGGACTTTTCGGGCAATTTACGTACCACCCGACAAAAATAGGGCGAAATCGGTATTTTCGGGCCAGACGATGGCTAGGGTTTGAAATCCAACACGGAACCCGAGACACATTCATAAATTTAGGAGAAGAATGCTCCAAGGATCTCGCGGTCGTCGATTTCATCTGGACTTTTCGGGTGATTTTCGTACCACCCGAAAAAAATGGGCCGAAATCGGTATTTTCGGTCCAGACGATGGCTAGGGTTTAAAATTTGACACGGAACCCGAGACACAGTCATAAATTTAGGAGAAGAATGCTACAAGGATCTCGCCGTCGTCGATTTCATCTACACTTTTCGGGCGATTTTCGTACCACCCGACAAAAATGGGCCGAAATCGGTATTTTCGGGCCAGACGATGGCTAGGGTTTGAAATCCAACACAAAACCCGAGACACAGTCATAAATTTAGGAGAAGAATGCTGCACGAATCTCGCAGTCGTCGATTTCATCTGCACTTTTCGGGCGATTTTCGTACCACCCGACAAAAATGGGCAGAAATCGGTATTTACGGGCCAGGCGATGGCTAGGGTTTGAAATCCGACACGGAACCCGAGACACAGTCATAAATTTAGGAGAAGAATGCTATAAGGATCTCGCGGTCCTCGATTTCATCTGAACTTTTCGGGCGATTTTCGTACCACCTGACAAAAATAGGGCGAAATCGGTATTTTCGGGCCAGACGATGGCTAGGGTTTGAAATCCTACACGGAACCCGAGACACAGTCATAAATTTTGGAGAAGAATGCTACAAGGATCTCGCGGTCGTCGATTTCATCTGGACTTTTCGGGCAATTTACGTACCACCCGACACAAATAGGGCGAAATCGGTATTTTCGGGCCAGACGATGGCTGCGGTTTGAAATCCAACACGGAACCCGAGACACATTCATAAATTTAGGAGAAGAATGCTCCAAGGATCTCGCGGTCGTCGATTTCATCTGGACTTTTCGGGTGATTTTCGTACCACCCGAAAAAAATGGGCCGAAATCGGTATTTTCGGGCCAGACGATGGCTAGGGTTTAAAATTTGACACGGAACCCAAGACACAGTCATAAATTTAGGAGAAGAATGCTACAAGGATCTCGCCGTCGTCGATTTCATCTACACTTTTCGGGCGATTTTCGTACCACCCGACAAAAATGGGCCGAAATCGGTATTTTCGGGCCAGACGATGGCTAGGGTTTGAAATCCAACACGAAACCCGAGACACAGTCATAAATTTAGGAGAAGAATGCTGCACGAATCTCGCAGTCGTCGATTTCATCTGCACTTTTCGGGCGATTTTCGTACCACATGACAAAAATGGGCAGAAATCGGTATTTACGGGCCAGGCGATGGCTAGGGTTTGAAATCCGACACGAAACCCGAGACACAGTCATAAATATAGGAGAAGAATGCTGCAAGAATCTCGAAGTCGTCGATTTCATCTGCACTTTTCGGGCGATTTTCGTACCACCCGATAAAAATGGGCCGAAATCGGTATTTTCAGGCCAGCCGATGGTTAGGGTTTGAAATCCAACACGAACCCGAGACACAGTCATATATTTTGGAGAAGAATGCTATAAGGATCTCGCGGTCGTCGATTTCATCTGCACTTTTCGGGCGATTTTCGTACCACCCGACAAAAATCGGCCGAAATTGGTATTTTCGGGCCAGACGATGGCTAGGGTTTGAAATCCTACACGGAACCCGAGACACAGTCATAAATTTTGGAGAAGAATGCTACAAGGATCTCCCGGTCGTCGATTTCATCTGGACTTTTCGGGCGATTTTCGTACCACCCGACAAAAATGGGCCGAAATCGATATTTTCGGGCCAGACGATGGCTAGGGTTTGAAATTTGACACGGAACCCAACACACAGTCATAAATTGAGGAGAAGAATGCTATAAGGATCTCGCGGTCCTCGATTTCATCTGCACTTTTTGGGCGATTTTCGTACCACCTGACAAAAATAGGGCGAAATCGGTATTTTCGGGCCAGACGATGGCTAGGGTTTGAAATCCTACACGGAACCCGAGACACAGTCATAAATTGAGGAGAAGAATGGTATAAGGATCTCGCGGTCCTCGATTTCATCTGAACTTTTCGGGCGATTTTCGTACCACCCGACAAAAATAGGGCGAAATCGGTATTTTCGGGCCAGACGATGGCTAGGGTTTGAAATCCAACACGGAACCCGAGGCACATTCATAAATTTAGGAGAAGAATGCTCCAAGGATCTCGCGGTCGTCGATTTCATCTGGACTTTTCGGGTGATTTTCGTACCACCCGAAAAAAATGGGCCGAAATCGGTATTTTCGGGCCAGACGATGGCTAGGGTTTAAAATTTGACACGGAACCCGAGACACAGTCATAAATTTAGGAGAAGAATGCTACAAGGATCTCGCCGTCGTCGATTTCATCTACACTTTTCGGGCGATTTTCGTACCACCCGACAAAAATGGGCCGAAATCGGTATTTTCGGGCCAGACGATGGCTAGGGTTTGAAATCCGACACGAAACCCGAGACACAGTCATAAATTTAGGAGAAGAATGCTACAAGAATCTCGCGGTCGTCGATTTCATCTGCACTTTTCGGGCGATTTTCGTACAACCCGACAAAAATGGGCCGAAATCGGTATTTTCGGGCCAGACGATGGCTAGGGTTTGAAATCCAACACGGAACACGAGACACAATCATAAATTGAGGAGAAGAATGCTACAAGGATCTCGCGGTCGTCGATATCATCTGCACTTTTCGGGCGATTTTCGTACCACCCGACAAAAATAGGCCGAAATCGGTATTTTCGGGCCAGGCGATGGCTAGGGTTTGAAATCCGACACGAAACCCGAGACACAGTCATAAATTTAGGAGAAGAATGCTGCAAGAATCTCGAAGTCGTCGATTTCATCTGCACTTTTCGGGCGATTTTCGTACCACCCGACAAAAATGGGCCGAAATCGGTATTTTCAGGCCAGCCGATGGCTAGGGTTTGAAATCCAACACGAACCCGAGACACAGTCATATATTTTGGAGAAGATTGCTATAAGGATCTCGCGGTCGTCGATTTCATCTGCACTTTTCGGGCGATTTTCGTACCACCCGACAAAAATCGGCCGAAATTGGTATTTTCGGGCCAGACGATGGCTAGGGTTTGAAATCCTACACGGAACCCGAGACACAGTCATAAATTTTGGAGAAGAATGCTACAAGGATCTCCCGGTCGTCGATTTCATCTGGACTTTTCGGGCGATTTTCGTACCACCCGACAAAAATGGGCCGAAATCGATATTTTCGGGCCAGACGATGGCTAGGGTTTGAAATTTGACACGGAACCCAACACACAGTCATAAATTGAGGACAAGAATGCTATAAGGATCTCGCGGTCCTCGATTTCATCTGCACTTTTCGGGCGATTTTCGTACCACCTGACAAAAATAGGGCGAAATCGGTATTTTCGGGCCAGACGATGGCTAGGGTTTGAAATCCTACACGGAACCCGAGACACAGTCATAAATTTTGGAGAAGAATGCTACAAGGATCTCGCGGTCGTCGATTTCATCTGGACTTTTCGGGCAATTTACGTACCACCCGACAAAGATAGGCCGAAATCGGTATTTTCGGGCCAGACGATGGCTAGGGTTTGAAATCCGACACGGAACCCGAGACACATTCATAAATTTAGGAGAAGAATGCTCCAAGGATCTCGCGGTCGTCGATTTCATTTGGACTTTTCGAGCGACTTTCGTACCATCCGACAAAAAAGGGCCGAAATCGGTATTTTCGGGCCAGACGATGGCTAGGGTTTGAAATCCTACACGGAACCCGAGACACAGTCATAAATTTTGGAGAAGAATGCTACAAGGATCTCGCGGTCGTCGATTTCATCTGGACTTTTCGGGCAATTTACGTACCACCCGACAAAAATAGGGCGAAATCGGTATTTTCGGGCCAGACGATGGCTAGGGTTTGAAATCCTACACGGAACCCGAGACACAGTCATAAATTTTGGAGAAGAATGCTACAAGGATCTCGCGGTCGTCGATTTCATCTGGACTTTTCGGGCAATTTACGTACCACCCGACAAAAATGGGCCGAAATCGGTATTTTCGGGCCAGACGATGGCTAGGGTTTGAAATCCAACACGGAACCCGAGACACATTCATAAATTTAGGAGAAGAATGCTCCAAGGATCTCGCGGTCGTCGATTTCATTTGGACTTTTCGAGCGACTTTCGTACCATCCGACAAAAATGGGCCGAAATCGGTATTTTCGGGCCAGACGATGGCTAGGGTTTGAAATCCTACACGGAACCCGAGACACAGTCATAAATTTTGGAGAAGAATGCTACAAGGATCTCGCGGTCGGCGATTTCATCTGGACTTTTCGGGCAATTTACGTACCACCCGACAAAAATAGGCCGAAATCGGTATTTTCGGGCCAGACGATGGCTAGGGTTTGAAATCCAACACGGAACCCGAGACACATTCATAAATTTAGGAGAAGAATGCTCCAAGGATCTCGCGGTCGTCGATTTCATCTGGACTTTTCGGGTGATTTTCGTACCATTCGAAAAAAATGGGCCGAAATCAGTATTTTCGGGCCAGACGATGGCTAGGGTTTAAAATTTGACACGGAACCCAAGACACAGTCATAAATTTAGGAGAAGAATGCTACAAGGATCTCGCCGTCGTCGATTTCATCTACACTTTTCGGGCGATTTTCGTACCACCCGACAAAAATGGGCCGAAATCGGTGTTTTCGGGCCAGACGATGGCTAGGGTTTGAAATCCAACACGAAACCCGAGACACAGTCATAAATTTAGGAGAAGAATGCTGCACGAATCTCGCAGTCGTCGATTTCATTTGCACTTTTCGGGCGATTTTCGTACCACCCGACAAAAATGGGCAGAAATCGGTTTTTACGGGCCAGGCGATGGCTAGGGTTTGAAATCCGACACGAAACCCGAGACAAAGTCATAAATTTAGGAGAAGAATGCTGCAAGAATCTCGAAGTCGTCGATTTCATCTGCACATTTCGGGCGATTTTCGTACCACCCGACAAAAATGGGCCGAAATCGGTATTTTCAGGCCAGCCGATGGCTAGGGTTTGAAATCCAACACGAACCCGAGACACAGTCATATATTTTGGAGAAGAATGCTATAAGGATCTCGCGGTCGTCGATTTCATCTGCACTTTTCGGGCGATTTTCGTACCACCCGACAAAAATCGGCCGAAATTGGTATTTTCGGGCCAGACGATGGCTAGGGTTTGAAATCCTACACGGAACCCGAGACACAGTTTTAAATTTTGGAGAAGAATGCTACAAGGATCTCCCGGTCGTCGATTTCATCTGGACTTTTCGGGCGATTTTCGTACCACCCGACAAAAATGGGCAGAAATCAGTATTTTCGGGCCAGACGATGGCTAGGGTTTGAAATCCGACACGAAACCCGAGACACAGTCATAAATTTAGGAGAAGAATGCTGCACGAATCTCGCAGTCGTCGATTTCATCTGCACTTTTCAGGCGATTTTCGTACCACCCGAAAAAAATGGGCCGAAATCGGTATTTTCGGGCCAGACGATGGCTAGGGTTTGAAATCCGACACGAAACCCGAGACACAGTCATAAATTGAGGAGAAGAATGCTACAAGGATCTCGCGGTCGTCGATTTCATCTGCACTTTTCAGGCGGTTTTCGTACCACCCGACAAAAATGGGCCGAAATCGGTATTTTCGGGCCAGTCGATGGCTAGGGTTTGAAATCCAAAACGGAACCCGAGACACAGTCATATATTTTGGAGAAGAATGCTATAAGGATCTCGCGGTCGTCGATTTCATCTGCACTTTTCGGGCGATTTTCATACCACCCGACAAAAATGGGCCGAAATCGGTATTTTCGGGCCAGACGATGGCTAGGGTTTGAAATCCTACACGGAACCCGAGACACAGTCATAAATTTTGGAGAAGAATGCTACAAGGATCTCGCGGTCGTCGATTTCATCTGCACTTTTCGGGCGATTTTCGTACCACCCGACAAAAATCGGCCGAAATTGGTATTTTCGGGCCAGACGATGGCTAGGGTTTGAAATCCTACACGGAACCCGAGACACAGTCATAAATTTTGGAGAAGAATGCTACAAGGATCTCCCGGTCGTCGATTTCATCTGGACTTTTCGGGCGATTTTCGTACCACCCGACAAAAATGGGCCGAAATCGATATTTTCGGGCCAGACGATGGCTAGGGTTTGAAATTTGACACGGAACCCAACACACAGTCATAAATTGAGGACAAGAATGCTATAAGGATCTCGCGGTCCTCGATTTCATCTGCACTTTTCGGGCGATTTTCGTACCACCTGACAAAAATAGGGCGAAATCGGTATTTTCGGGCCAGACGATGGCTAGGGTTTGAAATCCTACACGGAACCCGAGACACAGTCATAAATTTTGGAGAAGAATGCTACAAGGATCTCGCGGTCGTCGATTTCATCTGGACTTTTCGGGCAATTTACGTACCACCCGACAAAGATAGGCCGAAATCGGTATTTTCGGGCCAGACGATGGCTAGGGTTTGAAATCCGACACGGAACCCGAGACACATTCATAAATTTAGGAGAAGAATGCTCCAAGGATCTCGCGGTCGTCGATTTCATTTGGACTTTTCGAGCGACTTTCGTACCATCCGACAAAAAAGGGCCGAAATCGGTATTTTCGGGCCAGACGATGGCTAGGGTTTGAAATCCTACACGGAACCCGAGACACAGTCATAAATTTTGGAGAAGAATGCTACAAGGATCTCGCGGTCGTCGATTTCATCTGGACTTTTCGGGCAATTTACGTACCACCCGACAAAAATAGGGCGAAATCGGTATTTTCGGGCCAGACGATGGCTAGGGTTTGAAATCCTACACGGAACCCGAGACACAGTCATAAATTTTGGAGAAGAATGCTACAAGGATCTCGCGGTCGTCGATTTCATCTGGACTTTTCGGGCAATTTACGTACCACCCGACAAAAATGGGCCGAAATCGGTATTTTCGGGCCAGACGATGGCTAGGGTTTGAAATCCGACACGGAACCCGAGACACATTCATAAATTTAGGAGAAGAATGCTCCAAGGATCTCGCGGTCGTCGATTTCATTTGGACTTTTCGAGCGACTTTCGTACCATCCGACAAAAATGGGCCGAAATCGGTATTTTCGGGCCAGACGATGGCTAGGGTTTGAAATCCTACACGGAACCCGAGACACAGTCATAAATTTTGGAGAAGAATGCTAGAAGGATCTCGCAGTCGTCAATTTCATCTGGACTTTTCGGGCAATTTACGTACCACCCGACAAAAATAGGGCGAAATCGGTATTTTCGGGCCAGACGATGGCTAGGGTTTGAAATCCAACACGGAACCCGAGACACATTCATAAATTTAGGAGAAGAATGCTCCAAGGATCTCGCGGTCGTCGATTTCATCTGGACTTTTCGGGTGATTTTCGTACCACCCGAAAAAAATGGGCCGAAATCGGTATTTTCGGTCCAGACGATGGCTAGGGTTTAAAATTTGACACGGAACCCGAGACACAGTCATAAATTTAGGAGAAGAATGCTACAAGGATCTCGCCGTCGTCGATTTCATCTACACTTTTCGGGCGATTTTCGTACCACCCGACAAAAATGGGCCGAAATCGGTATTTTCGGGCCAGACGATGGCTAGGGTTTGAAATCCAACACAAAACCCGAGACACAGTCATAAATTTAGGAGAAGAATGCTGCACGAATCTCGCAGTCGTCGATTTCATCTGCACTTTTCGGGCGATTTTCGTACCACCCGACAAAAATGGGCAGAAATCGGTATTTACGGGCCAGGCGATGGCTAGGGTTTGAAATCCGACACGAAACCCGAGACACAGTCATAAATTTAGGAGAAGAATGCTACAAGAATCTCGAAGTCGTCGATTTCATCTGCACTTTTCGGGCGATTTTCGTACCACCCGACAAAAATGGGCCGAAATCGGTATTTTCAGGCCACCCGATGGCTAGGGTTTGAAATCCAACACGAACCCGAGACACAGTCATATATTTTGGAGAAGAATGCTATAAGGATCTCGCGGTCGTCGATTTCATCTGCACTTTTCGGGCGATTTTCGTACCACCCGACAAAAATCGGCCGAAATTGGTATTTTCGGGCCAGACGATGGCTAGGGTTTGAAATCCTACACGGAACCCGAGACACAGTCATAAATTTTGGAGAAGAATGCTACAAGGATCTCGCGGTCGTCGATTTCATCTGGACTTTTCGGGCAATTTACGTACCACCCGACACAAATAGGGCGAAATCGGTATTTTCGGGCCAGACGATGGCTGCGGTTTGAAATCCAACACGGAACCCGAGACACATTCATAAATTTAGGAGAAGAATGCTCCAAGGATCTCGCGGTCGTCGATTTCATCTGGACTTTTCGGGTGATTTTCGTACCACCCGAAAAAAATGGGCCGAAATCGGTATTTTCGGGCCAGACGATGGCTAGGGTTTAAAATTTGACACGGAACCCAAGACACAGTCATAAATTTAGGAGAAGAATGCTACAAGGATCTCGCCGTCGTCGATTTCATCTACACTTTTCGGGCGATTTTCGTACCACCCGACAAAAATGGGCCGAAATCGGTATTTTCGGGCCAGACGATGGCTAGGGTTTGAAATCCAACACGAAACCCGAGACACAGTCATAAATTTAGGAGAAGAATGCTGCACGAATCTCGCAGTCGTCGATTTCATCTACACTTTTCGGGCGATTTTCGTACCACCCGACAAAAATGGGCAGAAATCGGTATTTACGGGCCAGGCGATGGCTAGGGTTTGAAATCCGACACGAAACCCGAGACACAGTCATAAATTTAGGAGAAGAATGTTGCAAGAATCTCGAAGTCGTCGATTTCATCTGCACTTTTCGAGCGATTTTCGTACCACCTGACAAAAATGGGCCGAAATCGATATTTTCAAGCCAGCCGATGGCTAGGGTTTGAAATCCAACACGAACCCGAGACACAGTCATATATTTTGGAGAAGAATGCTATAAGGATCTCGCGGTCGTCGATTTCATCTGCACTTTTCGGGCGATTTTCGTACCACCCGAAAAAATCGGCCGAAATTGGTATTTTCGGGCCAGACGATGGCTAGGGTTTGAAATCCTACACGGAACCCGAGACACAGTCATAAATTTTGGAGAAGAATGCTACAAGGATCTCCCGGTCGTCGATTTCATCTGGACTTTTCGGGCGATTTTCGTACCACCCGACAAAAATGGGCCGAAATCGGTATTTTCGGGCCAGACGATGGCTAGGGTTTGAAATCCGACACGGAACCCGAGACACATTCATAAATTTAGGAGAAGAATGCTCCAAGGATCTCGCGGTCGTCGATTTCATTTGGACTTTTCGAGCGACTTTCGTACCATCCGACAAAAATGGGCCGAAATCGGTATTTTCGGGCCAGACGATGGCTAGGGTTTGAAATCCTACACGGAACCCGAGACACAGTCATAAATTTTGGAGAAGAATGCTACAAGGATCTCGCGGTCGTCGATTTCATCTGCACTTTTCGGGCGATTTTCGTACCACCCGACAAAAATCGGCCGAAATTGGTATTTTCGGGCCAGACGATGGCTAGGGTTTGAAATCCTACACGGAACCCGAGACACAGTCATAAATTTTGGAGAAGAATGCTACAAGGATCTCCCGGTCGTCGATTTCATATGGACTTTTCGGGCGATTTTCGTACCACCCGACAAAAATGGGCAGAAATCAGTATTTTCGGGCCAGACGATGGCTAGGGTTTGAAATCCGACACGAAACCCGAGACACAGTCATAAATTTAGGAGAAGAATGCTGCACGAATCTCGCAGTCGTCGATTTCATCTGCACTTTTCAGGCGATTTTCGTACCACCCGAAAAAAATGGGCCGAAATCGGTATTTTCGGGCCAGACGATGGCTAGGGTTTGAAATCCGACACGAAACCCGAGACACAGTCATAAATTGAGGAGAAGAATGCTACAAGGATCTCGCGGTCGTCGATTTCATCTGCACTTTTCAGGCGGTTTTCGTACCACCCGACAAAAATGGGCCGAAATCGGTATATTCGGGCCAGTCGATGGCTAGGGTTTGAAATCCAAAACGGAACCCGAGACACAGTCATATATTTTGGAGAAGAATGCTATAAGGATCTCGCGGTCGTCGATTTCATCTGCACTTTTCGGGCGATTTTCGTACCACCCGACAAAAATGGGCCGAAATCGGTATTTTCGGGCCAGACGATGGCTAGGGTTTGAAATCCTACACGAAACCCGAGACACAATCATAAATTTAGGAGAAGAATGCTACAAGGATCCCGCGGTCGTCGATTTCATCTGCACTTTTCGGGCGATTTTTGTACCACCCGACAAAAATGGGCCGAAATCGGTATTTTCGGGCCAGACGATGGCTAGGGTTTGAAATCCGACACGAAACCCGAGACACAGTCATAAATTTAGGAGAAGAATGCTACAAGAATCTCGCGGTCGTCGATTTCATCTGCACTTTTCGGGCGATTTTCGTACAACCCGACAAAAATGGGCCGAAATCGGTATTTTCGGGCCAGACGATGGCTAGGGTTTGAAATCCAACACGGAACACGAGACACAATCATAAATTGAGGAGAAGAATGCTACAAGGATCTCGCGGTCGTCGATATCATCTGCACTTTTCGGGCGATTTTCGTACCACCCGACAAAAATAGGCCGAAATCGGTATTTTCGGGCCAGGCGATGGCTAGGGTTTGAAATCCGACACGAAACCCGAGACACAGTCATAAATTTAGGAGAAGAATGCTGCAAGAATCTCGAAGTCGTCGATTTCATCTGCACTTTTCGGGCGATTTTCGTACCACCCGACAAAAATGGGCCGAAATCGGTATTTTCAGGCCAGCCGATGGCTAGGGTTTGAAATCCAACACGAACCCGAGACACAGTCATATATTTTGGAGAAGATTGCTATAAGGATCTCGCGGTCGTCGATTTCATCTGCACTTTTCGGGCGATTTTCGTACCACCCGACAAAAATCGGCCGAAATTGGTATTTTCGGGCCAGACGATGGCTAGGGTTTGAAATCCTACACGGAACCCGAGACACAGTCATAAATTTTGGAGAAGAATGCTACAAGGATCTCCCGGTCGTCGATTTCATCTGGACTTTTCGGGCGATTTTCGTACCACCCGACAAAAATGGGCCGAAATCGATATTTTCGGGCCAGACGATGGCTAGGGTTTGAAATTTGACACGGAACCCGAGACACAGTCATAAATTGAGGAGAAGAATGCTATAAGGATCTCGCGGTCCTCGATTTCATCTGCACTTTTCAGGCGATTTTCGTACCACCTGACAAAAATAGGGCGAAATCGGTATTTTCGGGCCAGACGATGGCTAGGGTTTGAAATCCTACACGGAACCCGAGACACAGTCATAAATTAAGGAGAAGAATGCTATAAGGATCTCGCGGTCCTCGATTTCATCTGAACTTTTCGGGCGATTTTCGTACCACCTGACAAAAATAGGGCGAAATCGGTATTTTCGGGCCAGACGATGGCTAGGGTTTGAAATCCTACACGCAACCCGAGACACAGTCATAAATTTTGGAGAAGAATGCTACAAGGATCTCGCGGTCGTCGATTTCATCTGGACTTTTCGGGCAATTTACGTACCACCCGACAAAAATGGGCCGAAATCGGTATTTTCGGGCCAGACGATGGCTAGGGTTTGAAATCCGACACGGAACCCGAGACACATTCATAAATTTAGGAGAAGAATGTTCCAAGGATCTCGCGGTCGTCGATTTCATTTGGACTTTTCGAGCGACTTTCGTACCATCCGACAAAAAAGGGCCGAAATCGGTATTTTCAGGCCAGACGATGGCTAGGGTTTGAAATCCTACACGGAACCCGAGACACAGTCATAAATTTTGGAGAAGAATGCTACAAGGATCTCGCGGTCGTCGATTTCATCTGGACTTTTCGGGCAATTTACGTACCACCCGACAAAAATAGGGCGAAATCGGTATTTTCGGGCCAGACGATGGCTAGGGTTTGAAATCCTACACGGAACCCGAGACACAGTCATAAATTTTGGAGAAGAATGCTACAAGGATCTCGCGGTCGTCGATTTCATCTGGACTTTTCGGGCAATTTACGTACCACCCGACAAAAATGGGCCGAAATCGGTATTTTCGGGCCAGACGATGGCTAGGGTTTGAAATCCAACACGGAACCCGAGACACATTCATAAATTTAGGAGAAGAATGCTCCAAGGATCTCGCGGTCGTCGATTTCATTTGGACTTTTCGAGCGACTTTCGTACCATCCGACAAAAATGGGCCGAAATCGGTATTTTCGGGCCAGACGATGGCTAGGGTTTGAAATCCTACACGGAACCCGAGACACAGTCATAAATTTTGGAGAAGAATGCTAGAAGGATCTCGCAGTCGTCAATTTCATCTGGACTTTTCGGGCAATTTACGTACCACCCGACAAAAATAGGGCGAAATCGGTATTTTCGGGCCAGACGATGGCTAGGGTTTGAAATCCAACACGGAACCCGAGACACATTCATAAATTTAGGAGAAGAA
Organism: Cicer chorassanicum; assembly: GCA_037974735.1. NCBI lineage: Eukaryota > Viridiplantae > Streptophyta > Magnoliopsida > Fabales > Fabaceae > Cicer > Cicer chorassanicum. Next base: position 68,693,401 of record JBBPBP010009779.1, read on the forward strand.
TGCTCCAAGGATCTCGCGGTCGTCGATTTCATCTGGACTTTTCGGGTGATTTTCGTACCACCCGAAAAAAATGGGCCGAAATCGGTATTTTTGGTCCAGACGATGGCTAGGGTTTAAAATTTGACACGGAACCCGAGACACAGTCATAAATTTAGGAGAAGAATGCTACAAGGATCTCGCCGTCGTCGATTTCATCTACACTTTTCGGGCGATTTTCGTACCACCCGACAAAAATGGGCCGAAATCGGCATTTTCGGGCCAGACGATGGCTAGGGTTTGAAATCCAACACGGAACCCGAGACACATTCATAAATTTAGGAGAAGAATGCTACAAGGATCTCGCGGTCGTCGATTTCATCTGCACTTTTCGGGCGATTTTCGTACCACCTGACAGAAATGGGCAGAAATCGGTATTTTCGGGCCAGACGATGGCTAGGATTTGAAATCCGACACGAAACCCGAGACACAATCATAAATTTAGGAGAAGAATGCTGCACGAATCTCGCAGTCGTCGATTTCATGTGCACTTTTCGGGCGATTTTCGTACCACCCGACAAAAATGGGCCGAAATCGGTATTTTCGGGCCAGACGATGGCTAGGGTTTGAAATCCGACACGAAACCCGAGACACAATCTTAAATTGAGGAGAAGAATGCTACAAGGATCTTGCGGCCGTCGATTTCATCGGCACTTTTCGGGCGGTTTTCGTACCACCCGACAAAAATGGGCTGAAATCGGTATTTTCGGGCCAGACGATGGCTAGGGTTTGAAATCCGACACGAAACCCGAGACACAGTCATAAATTTAGGAGAAGAATGCTACACGAATCTCGCGGTCGTCGATTTCATCTGCACTTTTCGGGCGATTTTCGTACAACCCGACAAAAATGGGCCAAAATCGGTATTTTCGGGCCAGACGATGGCTAGGGTTTGAAATCCGACACGGAACACGAGACACAATCATAAATTGAGGAGAAGAATGCTACAAGGATCTCGCGGTCGTCGATATCATCTGCACTTTTCGGGCGATTTTCGTACCACCCGACAAAAATAGGCCGAAATCGGTATTTTCGGGCCAGGCGATGGCTAGGGTTTGAAATCCGACACGAAACCCGAGACACAGTCATAAATTTAGGAGAAGAATGCTGCAAGAATCTCGAAGTCGTCGATTTCATCTGCACTTTTCGGGCGATTTTCGTACCACCCGACAAAAATGGGCCGAAATCGGTATTTTCAGGCCAGCCGATGGCTAGGGTTTGAAATCCAACACGAACCCGAGACACAGTCATATATTTTGGAGAAGATTGCTATAAGGATCTCGCGGTCGTCGATTTCATCTGCACTTTTCGGGCGATTTTCGTACCACCCGACAAAAATCGGCCGAAATTGGTATTTTCGGGCCAGACGATGGCTAGGGTTTGAAATCCTACACGGAACCCGAGACACAGTCATAAATTTTGGAGAAGAATGCTACAAGGATCTCCCGGTCGTCGATTTCATCTGGACTTTTCGGGCGATTTTCGTACCACCCGACAAAAATGGGCCGAAATCGATATTTTCGGGCCAGACGATGGCTAGGGTTTGAAATTTGACACGGAACCCGAGACACAGTCATAAATTTTGGAGAAGAATGCTACAAGGATCTCGCGGTCGTCGATTTCATCTGGACTTTTCGGGCAATTTACGTACCACCCGACAAAAATAGGGCGAAATCGGTATTTTCGGGCCAGACGATGGCTAGGGTTTGAAATCCAACACGGAACCCGAGACACAGTCATAAATTTAGGAGAAGAATGCTCCAAGGATCTCGCGGTCGTCGATTTCATCTGGACTTTTCGGGTGATTTTCGTACCACCCGAAAAAAATGGGCCGAAATCGGTATTTTCGGGCCAGACGATGGCTAGGGTTTAAAATTTGACACGGAACCCAAGACACAGTCATAAATTTAGGAGAAGAATGCTACAAGGATCTCGCCGTCGTCGATTTCATCTACACTTTTCGGGCGATTTTCGTACCACCCGACAAAAATGGGCCGAAATCGGTATTTTCGGGCCAGACGATGGCTAGGGTTTGAAATCCAACACGAAACCCGAGACACAGTCATAAATTTAGGAGAAGAATGCTGCACGAATCTCGTAGTCGTCGATTTCATCTGCACTTTTCGGGCGATTTTCGTACCACCCGACAAAAATGGGCCGAAATCGGTATTTTCGGGCCAGACGATGGCTAGGGTTTGAAATCCGACACGAAACCCGAGACACAGTCATAAATTGAGGAGAAGAATGCTACAAGGATCTCGCGGTCGTCGATTTCATCTGCACTTTTCAGGCGGTTTTCGTACCACCCGACAAAAATGGGCCGAAATCGGTATATTCGGGCCAGTCGATGGCTAGGGTTTGAAATCCAAAACGGAACCCGAGACACAGTCATATATTTTGGAGAAGAATGCTATAAGGATCTCGCGGTCGTCGATTTCATCTGCACTTTTCGGGCGATTTTCGTACCACCCGACAAAAATGGGCCGAAATCGGTATTTTCGGGCCAGACGATGGCTAGGGTTTGAAATCCAACACGGAACCCGAGACACAGTCATAAATTTAAGAGAAGAATGCTACAAGGATCTCGCGGTCGTCGATTTCATCTGGACTTTTCGTGCGATTTTCGTACCACCCGACAAAAATGGGCCGAAATCGGTATTTTCGGGCCAGACGATGGCTAGGGTTTGAAATCCGACACGGAACCCGAGACACAGTCATAAATTTAGGAGAAGAATGCTACAAGGATCTCGCCGTCGTCGATTTCATCTACACTTTTCGGGCGATTTTCGTACCACCCGACAAAAATGGGCCGAAATCGGTATTTTCGGGCCAGACGATGGCTAGGGTTTGAAATCCTACACGGAACCCGAGACACAGTCATAAATTTTGGAGAAGAATGCTACAAGGATCTCGCGGTCGTCGATTTCATCTGGACTTTTCGGGCGATTTTCGTACCACCCGACAAAAATGGGCCGAAATCGATATTTTCGGGCCAGACGATGGCTAGGGTTTGAAATTTGACACGGAACCCAACACACAGTCATAAATTGAGGACAAGAATGCTATAAGGATCTCGCGGTCCTCGATTTCATCTGCACTTTTCGGGCGATTTTCGTACCACCTGACAAAAATAGGGCGAAATCGGTATTTTCGGGCCAGACGATGGCTAGGGTTTGAAATCCTACACGGAACCCGAGACACAGTCATAAATTTTGGAGAAGAATGCTACAAGGATCTCGCGGTCGTCGATTTCATCTGGACTTTTCGGGCAATTTACGTACCACCCGACAAAGATAGGCCGAAATCGGTATTTTCGGGCCAGACGATGGCTAGGGTTTGAAATCCGACACGGAACCCGAGACACATTCATAAATTTAGGAGAAGAATGCTCCAAGGATCTCGCGGTCGTCGATTTCATTTGGACTTTTCGAGCGACTTTCGTACCATCCGACAAAAAAGGGCCGAAATCGGTATTTTCGGGCCAGACGATGGCTAGGGTTTGAAATCCTACACGGAACCCGAGACACAGTCATAAATTTTGGAGAAGAATGCTACAAGGATCTCGCGGTCGTCGATTTCATCTGGACTTTTCGGGCAATTTACGTACCACCCGACAAAAATAGGGCGAAATCGGTATTTTCGGGCCAGACGATGGCTAGGGTTTGAAATCCTACACGGAACCCGAGACACAGTCATAAATTTTGGAGAAGAATGCTACAAGGATCTCGCGGTCGTCGATTTCATCTGGACTTTTCGGGCAATTTACGTACCACCCGACAAAAATGGGCCGAAATCGGTATTTTCGGGCCAGACGATGGCTAGGGTTTGAAATCCAACACGGAACCCGAGACACATTCATAAATTTAGGAGAAGAATGCTCCAAGGATCTCGCGGTCGTCGATTTCATTTGGACTTTTCGAGCGACTTTCGTACCATCCGACAAAAATGGGCCGAAATCGGTATTTTCGGGCCAGACGATGGCTAGGGTTTGAAATCCTACACGGAACCCGAGACACAGTCATAAATTTTGGAGAAGAATGCTAGAAGGATCTCGCAGTCGTCAATTTCATCTGGACTTTTCGGGCAATTTACGTACCACCCGACAAAAATAGGGCGAAATCGGTATTTTCGGGCCAGACGATGGCTAGGGTTTGAAATCCAACACGGAACCCGAGACACATTCATAAATTTAGGAGAAGAATGCTCCAAGGATCTCGCGGTCGTCGATTTCATCTGGACTTTTCGGGTGATTTTCGTACCACCCGAAAAAAATGGGCCGAAATCGGTATTTTCGGTCCAGACGATGGCTAGGGTTTAAAATTTGACACGGAACCCGAGACACAGTCATAAATTTAGGAGAAGAATGCTACAAGGATCTCGCCGTCGTCGATTTCATCTACACTTTTCGGTCGATTTTCGTACCACCCGACAAAAATGGGCCGAAATCGGTATTTTCGGGCCAGACGATGGCTAGGGTTTGAAATCCAACACGAAACCCGAGACACAGTCATAAATTTAGGAGAAGAATGCTGCACGAATCTCGCAGTCGTCGATTTAATCTGCACTTTTCGGGCGATTTTCGTACCACCCGACAAAAATGGGCAGAAATCGGTATCTACGGGCCAGGCGATGGCTAGGGTTTGAAATCCGACACGAAACCCGAGACACAGTCATAAATTTAGGAGAAGAATGCTGCAAGAATCTCGAAGTCGTCGATTTCATCTGCACTTTTCGGGCGATTTTCGTACCACACGACAAAAATCGGCCGAAATTGGTATTTTCGGGCCAGACGATGGCTAGGGTTTGAAATCCTAAACGGAACCCGAGACACAGTCATAAATTTTGGAGAAGAATGCTACAAGAATCTCCCGGTCGTCGATTTCATCTGGACTTTTCGGGCGATTTTCGTACCACCCGACAAAAATGGGCCGAAATCGATATTTTCGGGCCAGACGATGGCTAGGGTTTGAAATTTGACACGGAACCCAACACACAGTCATAAATTGAGGACAAGAATGCTATAAGGATCTCGCGGTCCTCAATTTCATCTGCACTTTTCGGGCGATTTTCGTACCACCTGACAAAAATAGGGCGAAATCGGTATTTTCGGGCCAGACGATGGCTAGGGTTTGAAATCCTACACGGAACCCGAGACACAGTCATAAATTGAGGAGAAGAATGTTATAAGGATCTCGCGGTCCTCGATTTCATCTGAACTTTTTGGGCGATTTTCGTACCACCTGACAAAAATAGGGCGAAATCGGTATTTTCGGGCCAGACGATGGCTAGGGTTTGAAATCCTACACGGAACCCGAGACACAGTCATAAATTTTGGAGAAGAATGCTACAAGGATCTCGCGGTCGTCGATTTCATCTGGACTTTTCGGGCAATTTACGTAACACCCGACAAAAATGGGCCGAAATCGGTATTTTCTGGCCAGACGATGGCTAGGGTTTGAAATCCGACACGGAACCCGAGACACATTCATAAATTTAGGAGAAGAATGCTCCAAGGATCTCGCGGTCGTCGATTTCATTTGGACTTTTCGAGCGACTTTCGTACCATCCGACAAAAATGGGCCGAAATCGGTATTTTCGGGCCAGACGATGGCTAGGGTTTGAAATCCTACACGGAACCCGAGACACAGTCATAAATTTTGGAGAAGAATGCTACAAGGATCTCGCGGTCTTCGATTTCATCTGGACTTTTTCGGGCGATTTACGTACCACCCGACAAAAATAGGGCGAAATCGGTATTTTCGGGCCAGACGATGGCTAGGGTTTGAAATCCAACACGGAACCCGAGACACATTCATAAATTTAGGAGAAGAATGCTCCAAGGATCTCGCGGTCGTCGATTTCATCTGGACTTTTCGGGTGATTTTCGTACCACCCGAAAAAAATGGGCCGAAATCGGTATTTTCGGTCCAGACGATGGCTAGGGTTTAAAATTTGACACGGAACCCGAGACACAGTCATAAATTTAGGAGAAGAATGCTACAAGGATCTCGCCGTCGTCGATTTCATCTACACTTTTCGGGCGATTTTCGTACCACCCGACAAAAATGGGCCGAAATCGGTATATTCGGGCCAGTCGATGGCTAGGGTTTGAAATCCAAAACGGAACCCGAGACACAGTCATATATTTTGGAGAAGAATGCTATAAGGATCTCGCGGTCGTCGATTTCATCTGCACTTTTCGGGCGATTTTCGTACCACCCGACAAAAATGGGCCGAAATCGGTATTTTCGGGCCAGACGATGGCTAGGGTTTGAAATCCGACACAGAACCCGAGACACAGTCATAAATTGAGGAGAAGAATGCTACAAGGATCTCGCGGTCGTCGATTTCATCTGCACTTTTCGGGCGATTTTCGTACCACCCGACAAAAATGGGCCGAAATCGGTATTTTCGGGCCAAACGATGGCTAGGGTTTGAAATCCTACACGGAACCCGAGACACAGTCATTAATTTTGAGAAGAATGCGCTAAAGATCTCCCGGTCGTCGATTTCATCTGGACTTTTCGGGCGATTTTCGTACCACACGACAAAAATGGGCCGAAATCGGTATTTTCGGGCCATACGATGGCTAGGGTTTGAAATTTGACACGGAACCCGAGACACGGTCATAAATTTAGGAGAAGAATGCTACAAGGATCTCGCCGTCGTAGATTTCATCTACACTTTTCGGGCGATTTTCGTACCACCCGAAAAAAATGGGCAGAAATCGGTATTTTCGGGCCAGGCGATGGCTAAGGTTTGAAATCCAACACGAAACCCGAGACACAGTCATAAATTAAGGAGAAGAATGCTACAAAAATCTCGCGGTCGTCAATTTCATCTGTACTTTTCGGGCGATTTTCGTACCACCCGACAAAAATGGGCGGAAATCGGTATTTTTGGGCCAGACGATGGCTAGGGTTTGAAATCCGACGCGGAACCCGAGACACAGTCATAAATTGAGGAGAAGAATGCTACAAGGATCTCGCGGTCGTCGATTTCATCTGCACTTTTCAGGCGATTTTCGTACCACCCGACAAAAATCGGCCGAAATCGGTATTTTCAGGCCAGCCGATGGCTAGGGTTTGAAATCCAACACGAACCCGAGACATAGTCATATATTTTGGAGAAGAATGCTATAAGGATCTCGCGGTCGTCGATTTCATCTGCACTTTTCGGGCGATTTTCGTACCACCCGACAAAAATCGGCCGAAATTGGTATTTTCGGGCCAGACGATGGCTAGGGTTTGAAATCCTACACGGAACCCGAGACACAGTCATAAATTTTGGAGAAGAATGCTACAAGGATCTCGCGGTCGTCGATTTCATCTGGACTTTTCGGGCAATTTACGTACCACCCGACAAAAATGGGCCGAAATCGGTATTTTCGGGCCAGACGATGGCTAGGGTTTGAAATCCGACACGGAACCCGAGACACATTCATAAATTTAGGAGAAGAATGCTCCAAGGATCTCGCGGTCGTCGATTTCATTTGGACTTTTCGAGCGACTTTCGTACCATCCGACAAAAATGGGCCGAAATCGGTATTTTCGGGCCAGACGATGGCTAGGATTTGAAATCCTACACGGAACCCGAGACACAGTCATAAATTTTGGAGAAGAATGCTACAAGGATCTCGCGGTCGTCGATTTCATCTGGACTTTTCGGGCAATTTACGTACCACCCGACAAAAATAGGGCGAAATCGGTATTTTCGGGCCAGACGATGGCTAGGGTTTGAAATCCAACACGAAACCCGAGACACAGTCATAAATTTAGGAGAAGAATGCTGCAAGAATCTCGAAGTCGTCGATTACATCTGGACTTTTCGGGCAATTTATGTACCACCCGACAAAAATAGGGCGAAATCGGTATTTTCGGGCCAGACGATGGCTAGGGTTTGAAATCCTACACGGAACCCGAGACACATTCATAAATTTTGGAGAAGAATGCTACAAGAATCTCCCGGTCGTCGATTTCATTTGGACTTTTCGGGCGATTTTCGTACCACCCGACAAAAATGGGCCGAAATCGGTATTTTCGGTCCAGACGATGGCTAGGGTTTGAAATTTGACACGGAACCCAACACACAGTCATAAATTGAGGACAAGAATGCTATAAGGATCTCGCGGTCCTCAATTTCATCTGCACTTTTCGGGCGATTTTCGTACCACCCGACAAAAATGCGGCGAAATCGGTATTTTCGGGCCAGACGATGGCTAGGGTTTGAAATCCAACACGAAACCCGAGACACAGTCATAAATTGAGGAGAAGAATGCTATAAGGTTCTCGCGGTCCTCGATTTCATCTGAACTTTTCGGGCGATTTTCGTACCACCTGACAAAAATAGGGCGAAATCGGTATTTTCGGGCCAGACGATGGCTAGGGTTTGAAATCCTACACGGAACCCGAGACACAGTCATAAATTTTGGAGAAGAATGCTGCAAGGATCTCGCGGTCGTCGATTTCATCTGGACTTTTCGGGCAATTTACGTAACACCCGACAAAAATGGGCCGAAATCGGTATTTTCGGGCCAGACGATGGCTAGGGTTTGAAATCCGACACGGAACCCGAGACACATTCATAAATTTAGGAGAAGAATGCTACAAGAATCTCCCGGTCGTCGATTTCATCTGGACTTTTCGGGCGATTTTCGTACCACCCGACAAAAATGGGCCGAAATCGATATTTTCGGGCCAGACGATGGCTAGGGTTTGAAATTTGACACGGAACCCGAGACACAGTCATAAATTTTGGAGAAGAATGCTACAAGGATCTCGCGGTCGTCGATTTCATCTGGACTTTTCGGGCAATTTACGTACCACCCGACAAAAATAGGGCGAAATCGGTATTTTCGGGCCAGACGATGGCTAGGGTTTGAAATCCAACACGGAACCCGAGACACAGTCATAAATTTAGGAGAAGAATGCTCCAAGGATCTCGCGGTCGTCGATTTCATCTGGACTTTTCGGGTGATTTTCGTACCACCCGAAAAAAATGGGCCGAAATCGGTATTTTCGGGCCAGACGATGGCTAGGGTTTAAAATTTGACACGGAACCCAAGACACAGTCATAAATTTAGGAGAAGAATGCTACAAGGATCTCGCCGTCGTCGATTTCATCTACACTTTTCGGGCGATTTTCGTACCACCCGACAAAAATGGGCCGAAATCGGTATTTTCGGGCCAGACGATGGCTAGGGTTTGAAATCCAACACGAAACCCGAGACACAGTCATAAATTTAGGAGAAGAATGCTGCACGAATCTCGAAGTCGTCGATTTCATCTGCACTTTTCGGGCGATTTTCGTACCACCCGATAAAAATGGGCCGAAATCGGTATTTTCAGGCCAGCCGATGGTTAGGGTTTGAAATCCAACACGAACCCGAGACACAGTCATATATTTTGGAGAAGAATGCTATAAGGATCTCGCGGTCGTCGATTTCATCTGCACTTTTCGGGCGATTTTCGTACCACCCGACAAAAATCGGCCGAAATTGGTATTTTCGGGCCAGACGATGGCTAGGGTTTGAAATCCTACACGGAACCCGAGACACAGTCATAAATTTTGGAGAAGAATGCTACAAGGATCTCCCGGTCGTCGATTTCATATGGACTTTTCGGGCGATTTTCGTACCACCCGACAAAAATGGGCAGAAATCAGTATTTTCGGGCCAGACGATGGCTAGGGTTTGAAATCCGACACGAAACCCGAGACACAGTCATAAATTTAGGAGAAGAATGCTGCACGAATCTCGCAGTCGTCGATTTCATCTGCACTTTTCAGGCGATTTTCGTACCACCCGACAAAAATGGGCCGAAATCGGTATTTTCGGGCCAGTCGATGGCTAGGGTTTGAAATCCAAAACGGAACCCGAGACACAGTCATATATTTTGGAGAAGAATGCTATAAGGATCTCGCGGTCGTCGATTTCATCTGCACTTTTCGGGCGATTTTCGTACCACACGACAAAAATGGGCCGAAATCGGTATTTTCGGGCCAGACGATGGCTAGGGTTTGAAATTTGACACGGAACCTGAGACACGGTCATAAATTTAGGAGAAGAATGCTACAAGGATCTCGCCGTCGTCGATTTCATCTACACTTTTCGGGCGATTTTCGTACCACCTGAAAAAAATGGGCCGAAATCGGTATTTTCGGGCAAGACGATGGCTAGGGTTTGAAATCGGACACAGAACCCGAGACACAGTCATAAATTGAAAAGAAGAATGCTACAAGGATCTCGCGGTCGTCGATTTCATCTGCACTTTTCGGGCGATTTTCGTACCACCCGACAAAAATGGGCCGAAATCGGTATTTTCGGGCCAGACGATGGCTAGGGTTTGAAATCCGACACGGAATCCGAGACACATTCATAAATTTAGGAGAAGAATGCTACAAGAATCTCGCGGTCGTCGATTTCATCTGGACTTTTCGGGCGATTTTCGTACCACCCGACAAAAATGGGCCGAAATCGGTATTTTCGGGCCAGACGATGGCTAGGGTTTGAAATCCGACACGGAACCCGAGACACATTCATAAATTGAGGAGAAGAATGCTATAAGGATCTCGCGGTCCTCGATTTCATCTGAACTTTTCGGGCGATTTTCGTACCACCTGACAAAAATAGGGCGAAATCGGTATTTTCGGGCCAGACGATGGCTAGGGTTTGAAATTCTACACGGAACCCGAGACACAGTCATAAATTTTGGAGAAGAATGCTACAAGGATCTCGCGGTCGTCGATTTCATCTGGACTTTTCGGGCAATTTACGTACCACCCGACAAAAATGGGCCGAAATCGGTATTTTCGGGCCAGACGATGGCTAGGGTTTGAAATCCGACACGGAACCCGAGACACATTCATAAATTTAGGAGAAGAATGCTCCAAGGATCTAGCGGTCGTCGATTTCATTTGGACTTTTCGAGCGACTTTCGTACCATCCGACAAAAATGGGCCGAAATCGGTATTTTCGGGCCAGACGATGGCTAGGGTTTGAAATCCTACACGGAACCCGAGACACAGTCATAAATTTTGGAGAAGAATGCTACAAGGATCTCGCGGTCGTCGATTTCATCTGGACTTTTCGGGCAATTTACGTACCACCCGACAAAAATAGGGCGAAATTGGTATTTTCGGGCCAGACGATGGCTAGGGTTTGAAATCCAACACGAAACCCGAGACACAGTCATAAATTTAGGAGAAGAATGCTGCAAGAATCTCGAAGTCGTCGATTACATCTGGACTTTTCGGGCAATTTATGTACCACCCGACAAAAATAGGGCGAAATCGGTATTTTCGGGCCAGACGATGGCTAGGGTTTGAAATCCTACACGGAACCCGAGACACATTCATAAATTTTGGAGAAGAATGCTACAAGAATCTCCCGGTCGTCGATTTCATTTGGACTTTTCGGGCGATTTTCGTACCACCCGACAAAAATGGGCCGAAATCGGTATTTTCGGTCCAGACGATGGCTAGGGTTTGAAATTTGACACGGAACCCAACACACAGTCATAAATTGAGGACAAGAATGCTATAAGGATCTCGCGGTCCTCAATTTCATCTGCACTTTTCGGGCGATTTTCGTACCACCCGACAAAAATGCGGCGAAATCGGTATTTTCGGGCCAGACGATGGCTAGGGTTTGAAATCCAACACGAAACCCAAGACACAGTCATAAATTGAGGAGAAGAATGCTATAAGGTTCTCGCGGTCCTCGATTTCATCTGAACTTTTCGGGCGATTTTCATACCACCTGACAAAAATAGGGCGAAATCGGTATTTTCGGGCCAGACGATGGCTAGGGTTTGAAATCCTACACGGAACCCGAGACACAGTCATAAATTTTGGAGAAGAATGCTGCAAGGATCTCGCGGTCGTCGATTTCATCTGGACTTTTCGGGCAATTTACGTAACACCCGACAAAAATGGGCCGAAATCGGTATTTTCGGGCCAGACGATGGCTAGGGTTTGAAATCCGACACGGAACCCGAGACACATTCATAAATTTAGGAGAAGAATGCTACAAGAATCTCCCGGTCGTCGATTTCATCTGGACTTTTCGGGCGATTTTCGTACCACCCGACAAAAATGGGCCGAAATCGATATTTTCGGGCCAGACGATGGCTAGGGTTTGAAATTTGACACGGAACCCGAGACACAGTCATAAATTTTGGAGAAGAATGCTACAAGGATCTCGCGGTCGTCGATTTCATCTGGACTTTTCGGGCAATTTACGTACCACCCGACAAAAATAGGGCGAAATCGGTATTTTCGGGCCAGACGATGGCTAGGGTTTGAAATCCAACACGGAACCCGAGACACATTCATAATTTTAGGAGAAGAATGCTCTAAGGATCTCGCGGTCGTCGATTTCATCTGGACTTTTCGGGTGATTTTCGTACCACCCGAAAAAAATGGGCCGAAATCGGTATTTTCGGGCCAGACGATGGCTAGGGTTTAAAATTCGACACGGAACCCGAGACACAGTCATAAATTTAGGAGAAGAATGCTACAAGGATCTCGCCGTCGTCGATTTCATCTACACTTTTCGGGCGATTTTCGTACCACCCGACAAAAATGGGCCGAAATCGGTATATTCGGGCCAGTCGATGGCTAGGGTTTGAAATCCAAAACGGAACCCGAGACACAGTCATATATTTTGGAGAAGAATGCTATAAGGATCTCGCGGTCGTCGATTTCATCTGCACTTTTCGGGCGATTTTCGTACCACCCGACAAAAATGGGCCGAAATCGGTATTTTCGGGCCAGACGATGGCTAGGGTTTGAAATCCTACACGAAACCCGAGACACAATCATAAATTTAGGAGAAGAATGCTACAAGGATCCCGCGGTCGTCGATTTCATCTGCACTTTTCGGGCGATTTTTGTACCACCCGACAAAAATGGGCCGAAATCGGTATTTTCGGGCCAGACGATGGCTAGGGTTTGAAATCCGACACGAAACCCGAGACACAGTCATAAATTTAGGAGAAGAATGCTACAAGAATCTCGCGGTCGTCGATTTCATCTGCACTTTTCGGGCGATTTTCGTACAACCCGACAAAAATGGGCCGAAATCGGTATTTTCGGGCCAGACGATGGCTAGGGTTTGAAATCCAACACGGAACACGAGACACAATCATAAATTGAGGAGAAGAATGCTACAAGGATCTCGCGGTCGTCGATATCATCTGCACTTTTCGGGCGATTTTCGTACCACCCGACAAAAATAGGCCGAAATCGGTATTTTCGGGCCAGGCGATGGCTAGGGTTTGAAATCCGACACGAAACCCGAGACACAGTCATAAATTTAGGAGAAGAATGCTGCAAGAATCTCGAAGTCGTCGATTTCATCTGCACTTTTCGGGCGATTTTCGTACCACCCGACAAAAATGGGCCGAAATCGGTATTTTCAGGCCAGCCGATGGCTAGGGTTTGAAATCCAACACGAACCCGAGACACAGTCATATATTTTGGAGAAGATTGCTATAAGGATCTCGCGGTCGTCGATTTCATCTGCACTTTTCGGGCGATTTTCGTACCACCCGACAAAAATCGGCCGAAATTGGTATTTTCGGGCCAGACGATGGCTAGGGTTTGAAATCCTACACGGAACCCGAGACACAGTCATAAATTTTGGAGAAGAATGCTACAAGGATCTCCCGGTCGTCGATTTCATCTGGACTTTTCGGGCGATTTTCGTACCACCCGACAAAAATGGGCCGAAATCGATATTTTCGGGCCAGACGATGGCTAGGGTATGAAATTTGACACGGAACCCAACACACAGTCATAAATTGAGGAGAAGAATGCTATAAGGATCTCGCGGTCCTCGATTTCATCTGCACTTTTCGGGCGATTTTCGTACCACCTGACAAAAATAGGGCGAAATCAGTATTTTCGGGCCAGACGATGGCTAGGGTTTGAAATCCTACACGGAACCCGAGACACAGTCATAAATTGAGGAGAAGAATGCTATAAGGATCTCGCGGTCCTGGATTTCATCTGAACTTTTCGGGCGATTTTCGTACCACCCGACAAAAATAGGGCGAAATCGGTATTTTCGGGCCAGACGATGGCTAGGGTTTGAAATCCAACACGAAACCCGAGACACAGTCATAAATTTAGGAGAAGAATGCTGCACGAATCTCGCAGTCGTCGATTTCATCTGCACTTTTCGGGCGATTTTCGTACCACCCGACAAAAATGGGCAGAAATCGGTATTTACGGGCCAGGCGATGGCTAGGGTTTGAAATCCGACACGAAACCCGAGACACAGTCATAAATTTAGGAGAAGAATGCTGCAAGAATCTCGAAGTCGTCGATTTCATCTGCACTTTTCGGGCGATTTTCGTACCACCCGACAAAAATGGGCCGAAATCGGTATTTTCAGGCCAGCCGATGGCTAGGGTTTGAAATCCAACACGAACCCGAGACACAGTCATATATTTTGGAGAAGAATCCTATAAGGATCTCGCGGTCGTCGATTTCATCTGCACTTTTCGGGCGATTTTCGTACCACCCGACAAAAATCGGCCGAAATTGGTATTTTCGGGCCAGACGATGGCTAGGGTTTGAAATCCTACACGGAACCCGAGACATAGTCATAAATTTTGGAGAAGAATGCTACAAGGATCTCCCAGTCGTCGATTTCATCTGGACTTTTCGGGCGATTTTCGTACCACCCGACAAAAATGGGCCGAAATCGATATTTTCGGGCCAGACGATGGCTAGGGTTTGAAATTTGACACGGAACCCAACACACAGTCATCAATTGAGGAGAAGAATGCTATAAGGATCTCGCGGTCCTCGATTTCATCTGCACTTTTCGGGCGATTTTCGTACCACCTGACAAAAATAGGGCGAAATCGGTATTTTCGGGCCAGACGATGGCTAGGGTTTGAAATCCTACACGGAACCCGAGACACAGTCATAAATTTTGGAGAAGAATGCTACAAGGATCTCGCGGTCGTCGATTTCATCTGGACTTTTCGGGCAATTTACGTACCACCCGACAAAGATAGGCCGAAATCGGTATTTTCGGGCCAGACGATGGCTAGGGTTTGAAATCCGACACGGAACCCGAGACACATTCATAAATTTAGGAGAAGAATGCTCCAAGGATCTCGCGGTCGTCGATTTCATTTGGACTTTTCGAGCGACTTTCGTACCATCCGACAAAAAAGGGCCGAAATCGGTATTTTCGGGCCAGACGATGGCTAGGGTTTGAAATCCTACACGGAACCCGAGACACAGTCATAAATTTTGGAGAAGAATGCTACAAGGATCTCGCGGTCGTCGATTTCATCTGGACTTTTCGGGCAATTTACGTACCACCCGACAAAAATAGGGCGAAATCGGTATTTTCGGGCCAGACGATGGCTAGGGTTTGAAATCCAACACGGAACCCGAGACACATTCATAATTTTAGGAGAAGAATGCTCTAAGGATCTCGCGGTCGTCGATTTCATCTGGACTTTTCGGGTGATTTTCGTACCACCCGAAAAAAATGGGCCGAAATCGGTATTTTCGGGCCAGACGATGGCTAGGGTTTAAAATTCGACACGGAACCCGAGACACAGTCATAAATTTAGGAGAAGAATGCTACAAGGATCTCGCCGTCGTCGATTTCATCTACACTTTTCGGGCGATTTTCGTACCACCCGACAAAAATGGGCCGAAATCGGTATATTCGGGCCAGTCGATGGCTAGGGTTTGAAATCCAAAACGGAACCCGAGACACAGTCATATATTTTGGAGAAGAATGCTATAAGGATCTCGCGGTCGTCGATTTCATCTGCACTTTTCGGGCGATTTTCGTACCACCCGACAAAAATGGGCCGAAATCGGTATTTTCGGGCCAGACGATGGCTAGGGTTTGAAATCCGACACAGAACCCGAGACACAGTCATAAATTGAGGAGAAGAATGCTACAAGGATCTCGCGGTCGTCGATTTCATCTGCACTTTTCGGGCGATTTTCGTACCACCCGACAAAAATGGGCCGAAATCGGTATTTTCGGGCCAAACGATGGCTAGGGTTTGAAATCCTACACGGAACCCGAGACACAGTCATTAATTTTGAGAAGAATGCGCTAAAGATCTCCCGGTCGTCGATTTCATCTGGACTTTTCGGGCGATTTTCGTACCACACGACAAAAATGGGCCGAAATCGGTATTTTCGGGCCATACGATGGCTAGGGTTTGAAATTTGACACGGAACCCGAGACACGGTCATAAATTTAGGAGAAGAATGCTACAAGGATCTCGCCGTCGTAGATTTCATCTACACTTTTCGGGCGATTTTCGTACCACCCGAAAAAAATGGGCAGAAATCGGTATTTTCGGGCCAGGCGATGGCTAAGGTTTGAAATCCAACACGAAACCCGAGACACAGTCATAAATTAAGGAGAAGAATGCTACAAAAATCTCGCGGTCGTCAATTTCATCTGTACTTTTCGGGCGATTTTCGTACCACCCGACAAAAATGGGCGGAAATCGGTATTTTTGGGCCAGACGATGGCTAGGGTTTGAAATCCGACGCGGAACCCGAGACACAGTCATAAATTGAGGAGAAGAATGCTACAAGGATCTCGCGGTCGTCGATTTCATCTGCACTTTTCAGGCGATTTTCGTACCACCCGACAAAAATCGGCCGAAATCGGTATTTTCAGGCCAGCCGATGGCTAGGGTTTGAAATCCAACACGAACCCGAGACATAGTCATATATTTTGGAGAAGAATGCTATAAGGATCTCGCGGTCGTCGATTTCATCTGCACTTTTCGGGCGATTTTCGTACCACCCGACAAAAATCGGCCGAAATTGGTATTTTCGGGCCAGACGATGGCTAGGGTTTGAAATCCTACACGGAACCCGAGACACAGTCATAAATTTTGGAGAAGAATGCTACAAGGATCTCGCGGTCGTCGATTTCATCTGGACTTTTCGGGCAATTTACGTACCACCCGACACAAATAGGGCGAAATCGGTATTTTCGGGCCAGACGATGGCTGCGGTTTGAAATCCAACACGGAACCCGAGACACATTCATAAATTTAGGAGAAGAATGCTCCAAGGATCTCGCGGTCGTCGATTTCATCTGGACTTTTCGGGTGATTTTCGTACCACCCGAAAAAAATGGGCCGAAATCGGTATTTTCGGGCCAGACGATGGCTAGGGTTTAAAATTTGACACGGAACCCAAGACACAGTCATAAATTTAGGAGAAGAATGCTACAAGGATCTCGCCGTCGTCGATTTCATCTACACTTTTCGGGCGATTTTCGTACCACCCGACAAAAATGGGCCGAAATCGGTATTTTCGGGCCAGACGATGGCTAGGGTTTGAAATCCAACACGAAACCCGAGACACAGTCATAAATTTAGGAGAAGAATGCTGCACGAATCTCGAAGTCGTCGATTTCATCTGCACTTTTCGGGCGATTTTCGTACCACCCGATAAAAATGGGCCGAAATCGGTATTTTCAGGCCAGCCGATGGTTAGGGTTTGAAATCCAACACGAACCCGAGACACAGTCATATATTTTGGAGAAGAATGCTATAAGGATCTCGCGGTCGTCGATTTCATCTGCACTTTTCGGGCGATTTTCGTACCACCCGACAAAAATCGGCCGAAATTGGTATTTTCGGGCCAGACGATGGCTAGGGTTTGAAATCCTACACGGAACCCGAGACACAGTCATAAATTTTGGAGAAGAATGCTACAAGGATCTCCCGGTCGTCGATTTCATCTGGACTTTTCGGGCGATTTTCGTACCACCCGACAAAAATGGGCCGAAATCGATATTTTCGGGCCAGACGATGGCTAGGGTATGAAATTTGACACGGAACCCAACACACAGTCATAAATTGAGGAGAAGAATGCTATAAGGATCTCGCGGTCCTCGATTTCATCTGCACTTTTCGGTCGATTTTCGTACCACCTGACAAAAATAGGGCGAAATCAGTATTTTCGGGCCAGACGATGGCTAGGGTTTGAAATCCTACACGGAACCCGAGACACAGTCATAAATTGAGGAGAAGAATGCTATAAGGATCTCGCGGTCCTGGATTTCATCTGAACTTTTCGGGCGATTTTCGTACCACCCGACAAAAATAGGGCGAAATCGGTATTTTCGGGCCAGACGATGGCTAGGGTTTGAAATCCAACACGAAACCCGAGACACAGTCATAAATTTAGGAGAAGAATGCTGCACGAATCTCGCAGTCGTCGATTTCATCTGCACTTTTCGGGCGATTTTCGTACCACCCGACAAAAATGGGCAGAAATCGGTATTTACGGGCCAGGCGATGGCTAGGGTTTGAAATCTGACACGAAACCCGAGACACAGTCATAAATATAGGAGAAGAATGCTGCAAGAATCTCGAAGTCGTCGATTTCATCTGCACTTTTCGGGCGATTTTCATACCACCCGACAAAAATGGGCCGAAATCGGTATTTTCAGGCCAGCCGATGGCTAGGGTTTGAAATCCAACACGAACCCGAGACACAGTCATATATTTTGGAGAAGAATGCTATAAGGATCTCGCGGTCGTCGATTTCATCTGCACTTTTCGGGCGATTTTCGTACCACCCGACAAAAATCGGTCGAAATTGGTATTTTCGGGCCAGACGATGGCTAGGGTTTGAAATCCTACACGGAACCCGAGACACAGTCATAAATTTTGGAGAAGAATGCTACAAGGATCTCCCGGTCGTCGATTTCATCTGGACTTTTCGGGCGATTTTCGTACCACCCGACAAAAATGGGCCGAAATCGATATTTTCGGGCCAGACGATGGCTAGGGTATGAAATTTGACACGGAACCCAACACACAGTCATAAATTGAGGAGAAGAATGCTATAAGGATCTCGCGGTCCTCGATTTCATCTGCACTTTTCGGTCGATTTTCGTACCACCTGACAAAAATAGGGCGAAATCAGTATTTTCGGGCCAGACGATGGCTAGGGTTTGAAATCCTACACGGAACCCGAGACACAGTCATAAATTGAGGAGAAGAATGCTATAAGGATCTCGCGGTCCTGGATTTCATCTGAACTTTTCGGGCGATTTTCGTACCACCCGACAAAAATAGGGCGAAATCGGTATTTTCGGGCCAGACGATGGCTAGGGTTTGAAATCCAACACGGAACCCGAGACACATTCATAAATTTAGGAGAAGAATGCTCCAAGGATCTCGCGGTCGTCGATTTCATCTGGACTTTTCGGGTGATTTTCGTACCACCCGAAAAAAATGGGCCGAAATCGGTATTTTCGGTCCAGACGATGGCTAGGGTTTAAAATTTGACACGGAACCCGAGACACAGTCATAAATTTAGGAGAAGAATGCTACAAGGATCTCGCCGTCGTCGATTTCATCTACACTTTTCGGGCGATTTTCGTACCACCCGACAAAAATGGGCCGAAATCGGCATTTTCGGGCCAGACGATGGCTAGGGTTTGAAATCAAACACGGAACCCGAGACACATTCATAAATTTAGGAGAAGAATGCTACAAGGATATCGCGGTCGTCGATTTCATTTGCACTTTTCGGGCGATTTTCGTACCACCCGACAAAAACGGGCAGAAATCGGTATTTTCGGGCCAGACGATGGCTAGGGTTTGAAATCCGACACGAAACCCGAGACACAGTCATAAATTTAGGAGAAGAATGCTGCACGAATCTCACAGTTGTCGATTTCATCTGCACTTTTCGCGCGATTTTCGTACCACCCGACAAAAATGGGCCGAAATCAGTATTTTCGGACCAGACGATGGCTAGGATTTGAAATCCGACACGAAACCCTAGACACAGTCATAAATTGAGGAGAAGAATGCTACAAGGATCTCGCGGTCGTCGATTTCATCTGCACTTTCCGGGCGATTTTCGTACCACCCGACAAAAATGGGCCGAAATCGGTATTTTCGGGCCAAACGATGGCTAGGGTTTGAAATCCTACACGGAACCCGAGACACTGTCATTAATTTTGAGAAGAATGCGCTAAAGATCTCCCGGTCGTCGATATCATCTAGACTTTTCGGGCGATTTTCGTACCACACGACAAAAATGGGCCGAAATCGGTATTTTCGGGCCAGACGATGGCTAGGGTTTGAAATTTGACACGGAACCCGAGACACGGTCATAAATTTAGGAGAAGAATGCTACAAGGATCTCGCCGTCGTCGATTTCATCTACACTTTTCGGGCGATTTTCGTACCACCCGAAAAAAATGGGCAGAAATCGGTATTTTCGGGCCAGGCGATGGCTAAGGTTTGAAATCCAACACGAAACCCGAGACATAGTCATAAATTAAGGAGAAGAATGCTACAAAAATCTCGCGGTCGTCAATTTCATCTGTACTTTTCGGGCGATATTCGTACCACCCGACAAAAATGGGCCGAAATCGGTATTTTTGGGCCAGACGATGGCAAGGGTTTGAAATCCGACGCGGAACCCGAGACACAGTCAAAAATTGAGGAGAAGAATGCTACAAGGATCTCGCGGTCGTCGATTTCATCTGCACTTTTCGGGCGATTTTCGTACCACCCGACAAAAATCGGCCGAAATCGGTATTTTCGGGCCAGACAATGGCTAGGGTTTGCAATCCGACACCGAATCCGAGACACAGTCGTAAATTTTGGAGAAGAATGCTACAAGGATCTCGTAGTCGTCGATTTCATCTGGACTTTTCAGGCCATTTTCGTACCACTCGACAAAAATGGGCCGAAATCGGTATTTTCGGGCCAGACGATGGCTAGGGTTTGAAGTCCGACACGGAACCCGAGACACATTCATAAATTTAGGAGAAGAATGCTACAAGGATCTCGCGGTCGTCGATTTCATCTGCACTTTTCGGGCGATTTTCGTACCACCC
>JBBPBP010009779.1:68714327-68726045 GCA_037974735.1 Cicer chorassanicum
GGGCCGAAATCGGTATTTTCGGGCCAGACGATGGCTAGGGTTTGAAATCCGACACGTAACCCGAGACACATTCATAAATTTAGGAGAAGAATGCTACAAGAATCTCGCGGTCGTCGATTTCATCTGCACTTTTCAGGCGATTTTCGTACCACTCGACAAAAATTGGCCGAAATCGGTATTTTCGGGCCAGACGATGGCTAGGGTTTGAAATCCGACACGGAACCCGAGACACAGTCATTAATTGAGGAGCAGAATGCTACAAGGATCTTGCGGTCGTCGATTTCATCTGCACTTTTCGGGTGATTTTCGTACCACCCGACAAAAATAGGCCGAAATCGGTATTTTCGGGCCAGACGATGGCTAGGGTTTCAAATCCTAAACGGAACCCGAGACATAGTCATAAATTGAGGAGAAGAATGCTATAAGGATCTCGCGGTCCTCGATTTCATCTGCACTTTTCGGGCGATTTTCGTACCACCCGACAAAAAGAGGGCTAAATCGGTATTTTCGGGCCAGACGATGGCTAGGGTTTGAAATCCTACACGGAACCCGAGACATAGTCATAAATTTTGGAGAAGAATGCTACAAGGATCTCGCGGTCGTCGATTTCATCAGGACTTTTCGGGCAATTTACGTTCCACCCGACAAAAATGGGCCGAAATCGGTATTTTCGGGCCAGAGGATGGCTAGGTTTTGAAATCCGACACGGAACCCGAGACACATTCATAAATTTAGGAGAAGAATGCTACAAGGATCTCGCAGTCGTCGATTTCATCTGGACTTTTCGGGCGATTTTCGTACCACCCGACAAAAATGGGCCGAAATCGGTATTTTCGGGCTAGACGATGGCTAGGGTTTAAAATTTGACACGGAACCCGAGACAAAGTCATAAATTTAGGAGAAAAATGCTACAAGGATCTCGCCGTCGTCGATTTCATCTTCACTTTTCGGGCGATTTTCGTACCACCCGACAAAAATGTGCCAAAATCGGCATTTTCGGGCCAGACGATGGCTAGGGTTTGAAATCCAACACGGAACCCGAGACACATTCATAAATTTAGGAGATGAATGCTACAAGGATCTCGCGGTCGTCGATTTCATCTGCACTTTTCAGGCGGTTTTCGTACCACCCGACAAAAATGGGCCGAAATCGGTATTTTCGGGCCAGTCGATGGCTAGGGTTTGAAATCCAAAACGGAACCCGAGACACAGTCATATATTTTGGAGAAGAATGCTACAAGGATCTCGCGGTCGTCGATTTCATCAGGACTTTTCGGGCAATTTACGTTCCACCCGACAAAAATGGGCCGAAATCGGTATTTTCGGGCCAGAGGATGGCTAGGTTTTGAAATCCGACACGGAACCCGAGACACATTCATAAATTTAGGAGAAGAATGCTACAAGGATCTCGCAGTCGTCGATTTCATCTGGACTTTTCGGGCGATTTTCGTACCACCCGACAAAAATGGGCCGAAATCGGTATTTTCGGGCTAGACGATGGCTAGGGTTTAAAATTTGACACGGAACCCGAGACAAAGTCATAAATTTAGGAGAAAAATGCTACAAGGATCTCGCCGTCGTCGATTTCATCTTCACTTTTCGGGCGATTTTCGTACCACCCGACAAAAATGTGCCAAAATCGGCATTTTCGGGCCAGACGATGGCTAGGGTTTGAAATCCAACACGGAACCCGAGACACATTCATAAATTTAGGAGATGAATGCTACAAGGATCTCGCGGTCGTCGATTTCATCTGCACTTTTTCGGGCGATTTTCGTACCACCCGACAAAAATGGGCAGAAATCGGTATTTTCGGGCCAGACGTTGGCTAGGGTTTGAAATCCGACACGAAACCCGAGACACAGTCATAAATTTAGGAGAAGAATGCTGCACGAATCTCGCAGTCGTCGATTTCATCTGCACTTTTCGGGCGATTTTCGTACCACTTGACAAAAATGGGCCGAAATCGGTATTTTCAGGCCAGACGATGGCTAGGGTTTGAAATCCGACACGAAACCCGAGACACAATCATAAATTGAGGAGAAGAATGCTACAAGGATCTTGCGGTCGTCGATTTCATCTGCACTTTTCGGGCGGTTTGCGTACCACCCGACAAAAATGGGCCGAAATCAATGTTTTCGGGCCAGACGATGGCTAGGGTTTGAAATTCGACACGAAACCCGAGACACAGTCATAAATTTAGGAGAAGAATGCTACAAGGATCTCGCGGTCGTCGATTTCATCTGCACTTTTTGGGCGATTTTCGTACCACCCGACAAAAATAGGCCGAAATCGGTATTTTCGGGCCAGACGATGGCTAGGGTTTGAAATCCTACACGGAACCCGAGACACAGTCATAAATTGAGGAGAAGAATGCTATAAGGATCTCGCGGTCCTCGATTTCATCTGCACTTTTCGGGCGATTTTCTTACCACCCGACAAAAATAGGGCGAAATCAGTATTTTCGGGCCAGACGATGGCTAGGGTTTGAAATCCTACACGGAACCCGAGACACAGTCATAAATTTTGGAGAAGAATGCTACAAGGATCTCGCGGTCGTCGATTTCATCTGGACTTTTCGGGCAATTTACGTACCACCCGACAAAAATGGGTCGAAATCGGTATTTTCGGGCCAGACGATGGCTAGGGTTTGAAATCCGACACGGAACCCGAGACACATTCATAAATTTAGGAGAAGAATGCTACAAGGATCTCGCAGTCGTCGATTTCATCTGGACTTTTCGGGCGATTTTCGTACCACCCGACAAAAATGGGCCGAAATCGGTATTTTCGGGCCAGACGATGGCTAGGGTTTGAAATCCTACACGGAACCCGAGACACAGTCATAAATTTTGGAGAAGAATGCTACAAAGATCTCCCGGTCGTCGATTTCATCTGGACTTTTCGGGCGATTTTCGTACCACACGACAAAAATGGGCCGAAATCGGTATTTTCGGGCCAGACGATGGCTAGGGTTTGAAATTTGACACGGAACCCGAGACACGGTCATAAATTTAGGAGAAGAATGCTACAAGGATCTCGCCGTCGTCGATTTCATCTACACTTTTCGGGCGATTTTCGTACCACCTGAAAAAAATGGGCCGAAATCGGTATTTTCGGGCAAGACGATGGCTAGGGTTTGAAATCGGACACGGAACCCGAGACACAGTCATAAATTGAAAAGAAGAATGCTACAAGGATCTCGCGGTCGTCGATTTCATCTGCACTTTTCGGGCGATTTTCGTACCACCCGACAAAAATGGGCCGAAATCGGTATTTTCGGGCCAGACGATGGCTAGGGTTTGAAATCTGACACGGAACACGAGACACTGTCATAAATTTAGGAGAAGAATGCTACAAGGATCTCGCGGTCCTCGATTTCATCTGGACTTTTCGGGCAATTTTCGTACCACCCGATAAAAATGGGCCGAAATCGGTATTTTCGGGCCAGACGATGGCTAGAGTTTGAAATCCGACACGGAACCCTAGAAACAGTCATAAATTTAGGAGAAGAATGCTACAAGGATCTCGCGGTCGTCGATTTCATCTGCACTTTTCGGGCGATTTTCGTACCACCCGACAAAAATGGGCCGAAATCGGTATTTTCGGGCCAGACGATGGCTAGGGTTTGAAATCCTACATGGAACCCGAGACACAGTCATAAATTTAGGAGAAGAATGCTACAAGGATCTCGCAGTCGTCGATTTCATCTGGACTTTTCGGGCGATTTTCGTACCACCCGACAAAAATGGGCCGAAATCGGTATTTTCGGGCTAGACGATGGCTAGGGTTTAAAATTTGACACGGAACCCGAGACACAGTCATAAATTTAGGAGAAGAATGCTACAAGGATCTCGCCGTCGTCGATTTCATCTACACTTTTCGGGCGATTTTCGTACCACCCGACAAAAATGGGCCGAAATCGGCATTTTCGGGCCAGACGATGGCTAGGGTTTGAAATCCAACACGGAACCCGAGACACATTCATAAATTTAGGAGAAGAATGCTACAAGGATCTCGCGGTCGTCGATTTCATCTGCACTTTTCGGGCGATTTTCGTACCACCTGACAGAAATGGGCAGAAATCGGTATTTTCGGGCCAGACGATGGCTAGGGTTTGAAATCCGACACGAAACCCGAGACACAATCATAAATTTAGGAGAAGAATGCTGCACGAATCTCGCAGTCGTCGATTTCATGTGCACTTTTCGGGCGGTTTTCGTACCACCTGACAAAAATGGGCCGAAATCGGTATTTTCGGGCCAGACGACGGCTAGGGTTTGAAATCCGACACGAAACCCGAGACACAGTCATAAATTTAGGAGAAGAATGCTACAAGAATCTCGCGGTCGTCGATTTCATCTGCACTTTTCGGGCGATTTTCGTACAACCCGACAAAAATGGGCCGAAATCGGTATTTTCGGGCCAGACGATGGCTAGGGTTTGAAATCCAACACGGAACACGAGACACAATCATAAATTGAGGAGAAGAATGCTACAAGGATCTCGCGGTCGTCGATATCATCTGCACTTTTCGGGCGATTTTCGTACCACCCGACAAAAATAGGCCGAAATCGGTATTTTCGGGCCAGGCGATGGCTAGGGTTTGAAATCCGACACGAAACCCGAGACACGGTCATAAATTTAGGAGAAGAATGCTGCAAGAATCTCGAAGTCGTCGATTTCATCTGCACTTTTCGGGCGATTTTCGTACCACCCGACAAAAATGGGCCGAAATCGGTATTTTCAGGCCAGCCGATGGCTAGGGTTTGAAATCCAACACGAACCCGAGACACAGTCATATATTTTGGAGAAGAATGCTATAAGGATCTCGCGGTCGTCGATTTCATCTGCACTTTTCGGGCGATTTTCGTACCACCCGACAAAAATCGGCCGAAATTGGTATTTTCGGGCCAGACGATGGCTAGGGTTTGAAATCCTACACGGAACCCGAGACACAGTCATAAATTTTGGAGAAGAATGCTACAAGGATCTCGCGGTCGTCGATTTCATCTGGACTTTTCGGGCCATTTACTTACCACCCGACAAAAATGGGCCGAAATCGGTATTTTCGGGCCAGACGATGGCTAGGGTTTGAAATCCGACACGGAACCCGAGACACATTTATAAATTTAGGAGAAGAATGCTCCACGGATCTCGCGGTCGTCGATTTCATCTGGACTTTTCGGGCGATTTTCGTACCGCCCGACAAAAATGGGCCGAAATCGGTATTTTCGGGCCAGACGATGGCTAGGGTTTAAAATTTGACACGGAACCCGAGACACAGTCATAAATTTAGGAGAAGAATGCTACAAGGATCTCGCCGTCGTCGATTTCATCTACACTTTTAGGGCGATTTTCGTACCACCCGACAAAAATGGGCCGAAATCGGCATTTTCGGGCCAGACGATGGCTAGGGTTTGAAATCAAACTCGGAACCCGAGACACATTCATAAATTTAGGAGAAGAATGCTACAAGGATCTCGCGGTCGTCGATTTCATTTGCACTTTTCGGGCGATTTTCGTACCACCCGTCAAAAATGGGCAGAAATCGGTATTTTCGGGCCAGACGATGGCTAGGGTTTGAAATCCGACACGAAACCCGAGACACAGTCATAAATTTAGGAGAAGAATGCTATAAGGATCTCGCGGTCCTCGATTTCATCTGCACTTATCGGGCGATTTTCGTACCACCTGACAAAAATAGGGCGAAATCGGTATTTTCGGGCCAGACGATGGCTAGGGTTTGAAATCCTACACGGAACCCGAGACACAGTCATAAATTGAGGAGAAGAATGCTATAAGGATCTCGCGGTCCTCGATTTCATCTGAACTTTTCGGGCGATTTTCGTACCACCTGTCAAAAATAGGGCGAAATCGGTATTTTCAGGCCAGACGATGGCTAGGGTTTGAAATCCTACACGGAACCCGAGACACAGTCATAAATTTTGGAGAAGAATGCTACAAGGATCTCGCGGTCGTCGATTTCATCTGGACTTTTCGGGCAATTTACATACCACCCGACAAAAATGGGCCGAAATCGGTATTTTCGGGCCAGACGATGGCTAGGGTTTGAAATCCGACACGGAACCCGAGACACATTCATAAATTTAGGAGAAGAATGCTCCAAGGATCTCGCGGTCGTCGATTTCATTTGGACTTTTCGAGCGACTTTCGTACCATTCGACAAAAAAGGGCCGAAATCGGTATTTTCGGGCCAGACGATGGCTAGGGTTTGAAATCCTACACGGAACCCGAGACACAGTCATAAATTTTGGAGAAGAATGCTACAAGGATCTCGCGGTCGTCGATTTCATCTGGACTTTTCGGGCAATTTATGTACCACCCGACAAAAATAGGGCGAAATCGGTATTTTCGGGCCAGACGATGGCTAGGGTTTGAAATCCAACACGGAACCCGAGACACATTCATAAATTTAGGAGAAGAATGCTCCAAGGATCTCGCGGTCGTCGATTTCATCTGGACTTTTCGGGTGATTTTCGTACCACCCGAAAAAAATGGGCCGAAATCGGTATTTTCGGTCCAGACGATGGCTAGGGTTTAAAATTTGACACGGAACCCGAGACACAGTCATAAATTTAGGAGAAGAATGCTACAAGGATCTCGCCGTCGTCGATTTCATCTACACTTTTCGGGCGATTTTCGTACCACCCGACAAAAATGGGCCGAAATCGATATTTTCGGGCCAGACGATGGCTAGGGTTTGAAATTTTACACGGAACCCAACACAAAGTCATAAATTGAGGAGAAGAATGCTATAAGGATCTCGCGGTCCTCGATTTCATCTGCACTTTTCGGGCGATTATCGTACCACCTGACAAAAATAGGGCGAAATCGATATTTTCGGGCCAGACGATGGCTAGGGTTTGAAATCCTACACGGAACCCGAGACACAGTCATAAATTGAGGAGAAGAATGCTATAAGGATCTCGCGGTCCTCGATTTCATCTGAACTTTTCGGGCGATTTTCGTACCACCTGACAAAAATAGGGCGAAATCGGTATTTTCGGGCCAGACGATGGCTAGGGTTTGAAATCCTACACGGAACCCGAGACACAGTCATAAATTTTGGAGAAGAATGCTACAAGGATCTCGCGGTCGTCGATTTCATCTGCACTTTTCGGGCGATTTTCGTACCACCCGACAAAAATGGGCTGAAATCGGTATTTTCGGGCCAGACGATGGCTAGGGTTTGAAATCTGACACGGAACCCGAGACACAGTCATAAGTTTTGGAGAAGAATGCTACAAGGATCTCGCGGTCGTCGATTTCATCTGCACTTTTCGGGCGATTTTCGTACCACCCGACAAAAATGGGCCGAAATCGGTATTTTCGGGCCAGACGATGGCTAGGGTTTGAAATCCGACACGGAACCCGAGACACAGTCATAAATTGAGGAGAACAATGCTACAAGGATCTCGCGGTCGTCGATTTCATCTGCACTTTTCAGGCGGTTTTCGTACCACCCGACAAAAATGGGCCGAAATCGGTATTTTCGGGCCAGTCGATGGCTAGGGTTTGAAATCCAAAACGGAACCCGAGACACAGTCATATATTTTGGAGAAGAATGCTATAAGGATCTCGCGGTCGTCGATTTCATCTGCACTTTTCGGGCGATTTTCGTACCACACGACAAAAATGGGCCGAAATCGGTATTTTCGGGCCAGACGATGGCTAGGGTTTGAAATTTGACACGGAACCTGAGACACGGTCATAAATTTAGGAGAAGAATGCTACAAGGATCTCGCCGTCGTCGATTTCATCTACACTTTTCGGGCGATTTTCGTACCACCTGAAAAAAATGGGCCGAAATCGGTATTTTCGGGCAAGACGATGGCTAGGGTTTGAAATCGGACACAGAACCCGAGACACAGTCATAAATTGAAAAGAAGAATGCTACAAGGATCTCGCGGTCGTCGATTTCATCTGCACTTTTCGGGCGATTTTCGTACCACCCGACAAAAATGGGCCGAAATCGGTATTTTCGGGCCAGACGATGGCTAGGGTTTGAAATCCGACACGCAACCCGAGACAAAGTCATAAATTTAGGAGAAGAATGCTACAAGGATCTCGCGGTCGTCGATTTCATTTGCACTTTTCGGGCGATTTTCGTACCACCCGACAAAAATGGGCCAAAATCGGTATTTTTCGGGTCAGACGATGGCTAGGGTTTGAAATCCGACACGGAACCCGAGACACGGTCATAAATGGAGGAGAAGAATGCAACAAGAATCTCGCGGTCGTCGATTTCATCTGCACTTTTCGGGCGATTTTCGTACCACCCGACAAAAATGGGCCGAAATCGGTATTTTCGGGCCAGACGATGGCTAGGGTTTGAAATCCGACACGAAACCCGAGACACAGTCATAAATTTAGGAGAAGAATGCTACAAGAATCTCGCGGTCGTCGATTTCATCTGCACTTTTCGGGCGATTTTCGTACAACCCGACAAAAATGGGCCGAAATCGGTATTTTCGGGCCAGACGATGGCTAGGGTTTGAAATCCAACACGGAACACGAGACACAATCATAAATTGAGGAGAAGAATGCTACAAGGATCTCGCGGTCGTCGATATCATCTGCACTTTTCGGGCGATTTTCGTACCACCCGACAAAAATAGGCCGAAATCGGTATTTTCGGGCCAGGCGATGGCTAGGGTTTGAAATCCGACACGAAACCCGAGACACAGTCATAAATTTAGGAGAAGAATGCTGCAAGAATCTCGAAGTCGTCGATTTCATCTGCACTTTTCGGGCGATTTTCGTACCACCCGACAAAAATGGGCCGAAATCGGTATTTTCAGGCCAGCCGATGGCTAGGGTTTGAAATCCAACACGAACCCGAGACACAGTCATATATTTTGGAGAAGATTGCTATAAGGATCTCGCGGTCGTCGATTTCATCTGCACTTTTCGGGCGATTTTCGTACCACCCGACAAAAATCGGCCGAAATTGGTATTTTCGGGCCAGACGATGGCTAGGGTTTGAAATCCTACACGGAACCCGAGACACAGTCATAAATTTTGGAGAAGAATGCTACAAGGATCTCCCGGTCGTCGATTTCATCTGGACTTTTCGGGCGATTTTCGTACCACCCGACAAAAATGGGCAGAAATCAGTATTTTCGGGCCAGACGATGGCTAGGGTTTGAAATCCGACACGAAACCCGAGACACAGTCATAAATTTAGGAGAAGAATGCTGCACGAATCTCGCAGTCGTCGATTTCATCTGCACTTTTCAGGCGATTTTCGTACCACCCGACAAAAATGGGCCGAAATCGGTATTTTCGGGCCAGACGATGGCTAGGGTTTGAAATCCGACACGAAACCCGAGACACAGTCATAAATTGAGGAGAAGAATGCTACAAGGATCTCGCGGTCGTCGATTTCATCTGCACTTTTCAGGCGGTTTTCGTACCACCCGACAAAAATGGGCCGAAATCGGTATTTTCGGGCCAGTCGATGGCTAGGGTTTGAAATCCAAAACGGAACCCGAGACACAGTCATATATTTTGGAGAAGAATGCTATAAGGATCTCGCGGTCGTCGATTTCATCTGCACTTTTCGGGCGATTTTCGTACCACACGACAAAAATGGGCCGAAATCGGTATTTTCGGGCCAGACGATGGCTAGGGTTTGAAATTTGACACGGAACCTGAGACACGGTCATAAATTTAGGAGAAGAATGCTACAAGGATCTCGCCGTCGTCGATTTCATCTACACTTTTCGGGCGATTTTCGTACCACCTGAAAAAAATGGGCCGAAATCGGTATTTTCGGGCAAGACGATGGCTAGGGTTTGAAATCGGACACAGAACCCGAGACACAGTCATAAATTGAAAAGAAGAATGCTACAAGGATCTCGCGGTCGTCGATTTCATCTGCACTTTTCGGGCGATTTTCGTACCACCCGACAAAAATGGGCCGAAATCGGTATTTTCGGGCCAGACGATGGCTAGGGTTTGAAATCCGACACGGAACTCGAGACACAGTCATAAAATTAGGAGAAAAATGGTACAAGGATATCGCAGTCGTCTATTTCATCTGCACTTTTCGGGCGATCTTCGTACCACGCGACAAAAATGGGTCGAAATCGGTATTTTTGGGCCAGACGATGGCTAGGATTTGAAATCCGACACGGAACCCGAGACACAGTCATAAATTTAGGAGAAGAATGCTACAAGAATCTCGCGGTCGTCGATTTCATCTGCACTTTTCGGGCAATTTTTCGTACCACCCGACAAAAATTAGCCAAAATAGGTATTTTCGGTCTAGACGATGGCTAGGGTTTTAAATCCGACACGGAACCCGAGACACAGTCATAAATTGAGGAGAAAAATGCTACAAGGATCTTGCCGTTGTCGATTTCATCTGCACTTTTCGGGCGATTTTCGTATCACCCGACAAAAATGGGCCGAAATCGGTATTTTCGGGCCAGACGATGGCTAGGGTTTGAAATCCGACACGAAACCCGAGACACAGTCATAAATTTAGGAGAAGAATGCTACAAGAATCTCGCGGTCGTCGATTTCATCTGCACTTTTCGGGCGATTTTCGTACAACCCGACAAAAATGGGCCGAAATCGGTATTTTCGGGCCAGACGATGGCTAGGGTTTGAAATCCAACACGGAACACGAGACACAATCATAAATTGAGGAGAAGAATGCTACAAGGATCTCGCGGTCGTCGATATCATCTGCACTTTTCGGGCGATTTTCGTACCACCCGACAAAAATAGGCCGAAATCGGTATTTTCGGGCCAGGCGATGGCTAGGGTTTGAAATCCGACACGAAACCCGAGACACAGTCATAAATTTAGGAGAAGAATGCTGCAAGAATCTCGAAGTCGTCGATTTCATCTGCACTTTTCGGGCGATTTTCGTACCACCCGACAAAAATGGGCCGAAATCGGTATTTTCAGGCCAGCCGATGGCTAGGGTTTGAAATCCAACACGAACCCGAGACACAGTCATATATTTTGGAGAAGATTGCTATAAGGATCTCGCGGTCGTCGATTTCATCTGCACTTTTCGGGCGATTTTCGTACCACCCGACAAAAATCGGCCGAAATTGGTATTTTCGGGCCAGACGATGGCTAGGGTTTGAAATCCTACACGGAACCCGAGACACAGTCATAAATTTTGGAGAAGAATGCTACAAGGATCTCCCGGTCGTCGATTTCATCTGGACTTTTCGGGCGATTTTCGTACCACCCGACAAAAATGGGCAGAAATCAGTATTTTCGGGCCAGACGATGGCTAGGGTTTGAAATCCGACACGAAACCCGAGACACAGTCATAAATTTAGGAGAAGAATGCTGCACGAATCTCGTAGTCGTCGATTTCATCTGCACTTTTCAGGCGATTTTCGTACCACCCGACAAAAATGGGCCGAAATCGGTATTTTCGGGCCAGACGATGGCTAGGGTTTGAAATCCGACACGAAACCCGAGACACAGTCATAAATTGAGGAGAAGAATGCTACAAGGATCTCGCGGTCGTCGATTTCATCTGCACTTTTCAGGCGGTTTTCGTACCACCCGACAAAAATGGGCCGAAATCGGTATTTTCGGGCCAGTCGATGGCTAGGGTTTGAAATCCAAAACGGAACCCGAGACACAGTCATATATTTTGGAGAAGAATGCTATAAGGATCTCGCGGTCGTCGATTTCATCTGCACTTTTCGGGCGATTTTC
>JBBPBP010009779.1:68726545-68746839 GCA_037974735.1 Cicer chorassanicum
AACCCGAGACACAGTCATAAATTTAGGAGAAGAATGCTGCACGAATCTCGCAGTCGTCGATTTCATCTGCACTTTTCGGGCGATTTTCGTACCACCCGACAAAAATGGGCAGAAATCGGTATTTACGGGCCAGGCGATGGCTAGGGTTTGAAATCCGACACGAAACCCGAGACACAGTCATAAATTTAGGAGAAGAATGCTGCAAAAATCTCGAAGTCGTCGATTTCATCTGCACTTTTCGGGCGATTTTCGTACCACCCGACAAAAATCGGCCGAAATTGGTATTTTCGGGCCAGACGATGGCTAGGGTTTGAAATCCTACACAGAACCCGAGACACAGTCATAAATTTTGGAGAAGAATGCTACAAGGATCTCCCGGTCGTCGATTTCATCTGGACTTTTCGGGCGATTTTCGTACCACCCGACAAAAATGGGCCGAAATCGATATTTTCGGGCCAGACGATGGCTAGGGTTTGAAATTTGACACGGAACCCAACACACAGTCATAAATTGAGGACAAGAATGCTATAAGGATCTCGCGGTCCTCGATTTCATCTGCACTTTTCGGGCGATTTTCGTACCACCTGACAAAAATAGGGCGAAATCGGTATTTTCGGGCCAGACGATGGCTAGGGTTTGAAATCCTACACGGAACCCGAGACACAGTCATAAATTGAGGAGAAGAATGCTATAAGGATCTCGTGGTCCTCGATTTCATCTGAACTTTTCGGGCGATTTTCGTACCACTTGACAAAAATAGGGCGAAATCGGTATTTTCGGGCCAGACGATGGCTAGGGTTTGAAATCCTACACGGAACCCGAGACACATTCATAAATTTAGGAGAAGAATGCTCCAAGGATCTCGTGGTCGTCGATTTCATTTGGACTTTTCGAGCGACTTTCGTACCATCCGACAAAAATGGGCCGAAATCGGTATTTTCGGGCCAGACGATGGCTAGGGTTTGAAATCCTACACGGAACCCGAGACACAGTCATAAATTTTGGAGAAGAATGCTACAAGGATCTCGCGGTCGTCGATTTCATCTGGACTTTTCGGGCAATTTACGTACCACCCGACAAAAATAGGGCGAAATCGGTATTTTCAGGCCAGACGATGGCTAGGGTTTGAAATCCAACACGGAACCCGAGACACATTCATAAATTTAGGAGAAGAATGCTCCAAGGATCTCGCGGTCGTCGATTTCATCTGGACTTTTCGGGTGATTTTCGTACCACCCGAAAAAAATGGGCCGAAATCGGTATTTTCGGGCCAGACGATGGCTAGGGTTTAAAATTTGACACGGAACCCAAGACACAGTCATAAATTTAGGAGAAGAATGCTACAAGGATCTCGCCGTCGTCGATTTCATCTACACTTTTCGGGCGATTTTCGTACCACCCGACAAAAATGGGCCGAAATCGGTATTTTCGGGCCAGACGATGGCTAGGGTTTGAAATCCAACACGAAACCCGAGACACAGTCATAAATTTAGGAGAAGAATGCTGCACGAATCTCGCAGTCGTTGATTTCATCTGCACTTTTCGGGCGATTTTCGTACCACCCGACAAAAATGGGCAGAAATCGGTATTTACGGGCCAGGCGATGGCTAGGGTTTGAAATCCGACACGAAACCCGAGACACAGTCATAAATTTAGGAGAAGAATGCTACAAGAATCTCGAAGTCGTCGATTTCATCTGCACTTTTCGGGCGATTTTCGTACCACCCGACAAAAATGGGCCGAAATCGGTATTTTCAGGCCAGCCGATGGCTAGGGTTTGAAATCCAACATGAACCCGAGACACAGTCATATATTTTGGAGAAGAATGCTATAAGGATCTCGCGGTCGTCGATTTCATCTGCACTTTTCGGGCGATTTTCGTACCACCCGACAAAAATCGGCCGAAATTGGTATTTTCGGACCAGACGATGGCTAGGGTTTGAAATTTGACACGGAACCCAACACACAGTCATAAATTGAGGACAAGAATGCTATAAGGATCTCGCGGTCCTCGATTTCATCTGCACTTTTCGGGCGATTTTCGTACCACCCGACAAAAATAGGGCGAAATCGGTATTTTTGGGACAGACGATGGCTAGGGTTTGAAATCCAACACGAACCCGAGGCACAGTCATATATTTTGGAGAAGAATGCTATAAGGATCTCGCGGTCGTCGATTTCATCTGCACTTTTCGGGCGATTTTCGTACCACCCGACAAAAATCGGCCGAAATTGGTATTTTCGGGCCAGACGATGGCTAGGGTTTGAAATCCTACACGGAACCCGAGACACAGTCATAAATTTTGGAGAAGAATGCTACAAGGATCTCCCGGTCGTCGATTTCATCTGGACTTTTCGGGCGATTTTCGTACCACCCGACAAAAATGGGCCGAAATCGATATTTTCGGGCCAGACGATGGCTAGGGTATGAAATTTGACACGGAACCCAACACACAGTCATAAATTGAGGAGAAGAATGCTATAAGGATCTCGCGGTCCTCGATTTCATCTGCACTTTTCGGGCGATTTTCGTACCACCTGACAAAAATAGGGCGAAATCAGTATTTTCGGGCCAGACGATGGCTAGGGTTTGAAATCCTACACGGAACCCGAGACACAGTCATAAATTGAGGAGAAGAATGCTATAAGGATCTCGCGGTCCTGGATTTCATCTGAACTTTTCGGGCGATTTTCGTACCACCCGACAAAAATAGGGCGAAATCGGTATTTTCGGGCCAGACGATGGCTAGGGTTTGAAATCCAACACGGAACCCGAGACACATTCATAAATTTAGGAGAAGAATGCTCCAAGGATCTCGCGGTCGTCGATTTCATCTGGACTTTTCGGGTGATTTTCGTACCACCCGAAAAAAATGGGCCGAAATCGGTATTTTCGGTCCAGACGATGGCTAGGGTTTAAAATTTGACACGGAACCCGAGACACAATCATAAATTTAGGAGAAGAATGCTACAAGTATCTCGCCGTCGTCGATTTCATCTACACTTTTCGGGCGATTTTCGTACCACCCGACAAAAATGGGCCGAAATCGGTATTTTCGGGCCAGACGATGGCTAGGGTTTGAAATCCAACACGAAACCCGAGACACAGTCATAAATTTAGGAGAAGAATGCTGCACGAATCTCGCAGTCGTCGATTTCATCTGCACTTTTCGGGCGATTTTCGTACCACCCGACAAAAATGGGCCGAAATCGGTATTTTCGGGCCAGACGATGGCTAGGGTTTGAAATCCGACACGAAACCCGAGACACAGTCATAAATTTAGGAGAAGAATGCTGCACGAATCTCGCAGTCGTCGATTTCATCTGCACTTTTCGGGCGATTTTCGTACCACCCGACAAAAATGGGCAGAAATCGGTATTTACGGGCCAGGCGATGGCTAGGGTTTGAAATCTGACACGAAACCCGAGACACAGTCATAAATATAGGAGAAGAATGCTGCAAGAATCTCGAAGTCGTCGATTTCATCTGCACTTTTCGGGCGATTTTCATACCACCCGACAAAAATGGGCCGAAATCGGTATTTTCAGGCCAGCCGATGGCTAGGGTTTGAAATCCAACACGAACCCGAGACACAGTCATATATTTTGGAGAAGAATGCTATAAGGATCTCGCGGTCGTCGATTTCATCTGCACTTTTCGGGCGATTTTCGTACCACCCGACAAAAATGGGCCGAAATCGGTATTTTCGGGCCAGACGATGGCTAGGGTTTGAAATCCGACACGAAACCCGAGACACAGTCATAAATTTAGGAGAAGAATGCTGCACGAATCTCGCAGTCGTCGATTTCATCTGCACTTTTCGGGCGATTTTCGTACCACCCGACAAAAATGGGCAGAAATCGGTATTTACGGGCCAGGCGATGGCTAGGGTTTGAAATCCGACACGGAACCCGAGACACAGTCATAAATTTAGGAGAAGAATGCTATAAGGATCTCGCGGTCCTCGATTTCATCTGAACTTTTCGGGCGATTTTCGTACCACCTGACAAAAATAGGGCGAAATCGGTATTTTCGGGCCAGACGATGGCTAGGGTTTGAAATCCTACACGGAACCCGAGACACAGTCATAAATTTTGGAGAAGAATGCTACAAGGATCTCGCGGTTGTCGATTTCATCTGGACTTTTCGGGCAATTTACGTACCACCCGACAAAAATGGGCCGAAATCGGTATTTTCGGGCCAGACGATGGCTAGGGTTTGAAATTCGACACGGAACCCGAGACACATTCATAAATTTAGGAGAAGAATGCTCCAAGGATCTCGCGGTCGTCGATTTCATTTGGACTTTTCGAGCGACTTTCGTACCATCCGACAAAAATGGGCCGAAATCGGTATTTTCGGGCCAGACGATGGCTAGGGTTTGAAATCCTACACGGAACCCGAGACACAGTCATAAATTTTGGAGAAGAATGCTAGAAGGATCTCGCGGTCGTCAATTTCATCTGGACTTTTCGGGCAATTTACGTACCACCCGACAAAAATAGGGCGAAATCGGTATTTTCGGGCCAGACGATGGCTAGGGTTTGAAATCCAACACGGAACCCGAGACACATTCATAAATTTAGGAGAAGAATGCCCCAAGGATCTCGCGGTCGTCGATTTCATCTGGACTTTTCGGGTGATTTTCGTACCACCCGAAAAAAATGGGCCGAAATCGGTATTTTCGGGCCAGACGATGGCTAGGGTTTAAAATTTGACACGGAACCCGAGACACAGTCATAAATTTAGGAGAAGAATCCTACAAGGATCTCGCCATCGTCGATTTCATCTACACTTTTCGGGCGATTTTCGTACCACCCGACAAAAATGGGCGGAAATCGGTATTTACGGGCCAGGCGATGGCTAGGGTTTGAAATCCGACACGAAACCCGAGACACAGTCATAAATTTAGGAGAAGAATGCTGCAAGAATCTCGAAGTCGTCGATTTCATCTGCACTTTTCGGGCGATTTTCGTACCACCCGACAAAAATGGGCCGAAATCGGTATTTTCAGGCCAGCCGATGGCTAGGGTTTGAAATCCAACACGAACCCGAGACACAGTCATATATTTTGGAGAAGATTGCTATAAGGATCTCGCGGTCGTCGATTTCATCTGCACTTTTCGGGCGATTTTCGTACCACCCGACAAAAATCGGCCGAAATTGGTATTTTCGGGCCAGACGATGGCTAGGGTTTGAAATCCTACACGGAACCCGAGACACAGTCATAAATTTTGGAGAAGAATGCTACAAGGATCTCCCGGTCGTCGATTTCATCTGGACTTTTCGGGCGATTTTCGTACCACCCGACAAAAATGGGCTGAAATCGATATTTTCGGGCCAGACGATGGCTAGGGTTTGAAATTTGACACGGAACCCAACACACAGTCATCAATTGAGGAGAAGAATGCTATAAGGATCTCGCGGTCCTCGATTTCATCTGCACTTTTCGGGCGATTTTCGTACCACCTGACAAAAATAGGGCGAAATCGGTATTTTCGGGCCAGACGATGGCTAGGGTTTGAAATCCTACACGGAACCCGAGACACAGTCATAAATTGAGGAGAAGAATGCTATAAGGATCTCGCGGTCCTCGATTTCATCTGAACTTTTCGGGCGATTTTCGTACCACCTGACAAAAATAGGGCGAAATCGGTATTTTCGGGCCAGACGATGGCTAGGGTTTGAAATCCTACACGGAACCCGAGACACAGTCATAAATTTTGGAGAAGAATGCTACAAGGATCTCGCGGTTGTCGATTTCATCTGGACTTTTCGGGCAATTTACGTACCACCCGACAAAAATGGGCCGAAATCGGTATTTTCGGGCCAGACGATGGCTAGGGTTTGAAATTCGACACGGAACCCGAGACACATTCATAAATTTAGGAGAAGAATGCTCCAAGGATCTCGCGGTCGTCGATTTCATTTGGACTTTTCGAGCGACTTTCGTACCATCCGACAAAAATGGGCCGAAATCGGTATTTTCGGGCCAGACGATGGCTAGGGTTTGAAATCCTACACGGAACCCGAGACACAGTCATAAATTTTGGAGAAGAATGCTAGAAGGATCTCGCGGTCGTCAATTTCATCTGGACTTTTCGGGCAATTTACGTACCACCCGACAAAAATAGGGCGAAATCGGTATTTTCGGGCCAGACGATGGCTAGGGTTTGAAATCCAACACGGAACCCGAGACACAGTCATAAATTTAGGAGAAGAATGCTGCAAGAATCTCGAAGTCGTCGATTTCATCTGCACTTTCGGGCGATTTTCGTACCACCCGACAAAAATGGGCCGAAATCGGTATTTTCGGGCCAGACGATGGCTAGGGTTTGAAATCCAACACGAAACCCGAGACACAGTCATAAATTTAGGAGAAGAATGCTGCACGAATCTCGCAGTCGTCGATTTCATCTGCACTTTTCGGGCGATTTTCGTACCACCCGACAAAAATGGGCAGAAATCGGTATTTACGGGCCAGGCGATGGCTAGGGTTTGAAATCCGACACGAAACCCGAGACACAGTCATAAATTTAGGAGAAGAATGCTACAAGAATCTCGAAGTCGTCGATTTCATCTGCACTTTTCGGGCGATTTTCGTACCACCCGACAAAAATGGGCCGAAATCGGTATTTTCAGGCCACCCGATGGCTAGGGTTTGAAATCCAACACGAACCCGAGACACAGTCATATATTTTGGAGAAGAATGCTATAAGGATCTCGCGGTCGTCGATTTCATCTGCACTTTTCGGGCGATTTTCGTACCACCCGACAAAAATCGGCCGAAATTGGTATTTTCGGGCCAGACGATGGCTAGGGTTTGAAATCCTACACGGAACCCGAGACACAGTCATAAATTTTGGAGAAGAATGCTACAAGGATCTCGCGGTCGTCGATTTCATCTGGACTTTTCGGGCCATTTACTTACCACCCGACAAAAATGGGCCGAAATCGGTATTTTCGGGCCAGACGATGGCTAGGGTTTGAAATCCGACACGGAACCCGAGACACATTTATAAATTTAGGAGAAGAATGCTCCACGGATCTCGCGGTCGTCGATTTCATCTGGACTTTTCGGGCGATTTTCGTACCACCCGACAAAAATGGGCCGAAATCGGTATTTTCGGGCCAGACGAAGGCTAGGGTTTAAAATTTGACACGGAACCCGAGACACAGTCATAAATTTAGGAGAAGAATGCTACAAGGATCTCGCCGTCGTCGATTTCATCTACACTTTTCGGGCGATTTTCGTACCACCCGACAAAAATGGGCCGAAATCGGCATTTTCGGGCCCGACGATGGCTAGGGTTTGAAATCAAACACGGAACCCGAGACACATTCATAAATTTAGGAGAAGAATGCTACAAGGATCTCGCGGTCGTCAATTTCATTTGCACTTTTCGGGCGATTTTCGTACCACCCGACAAAAATGGGCAGAAATCGATATTTTCGGGCCAGACGATGGCTAGGGTTTGAAATCCGACACGAAACCCGAGACACAGTCATAAATTTAGGAGAAGAATGCTGCACGAATCTCACAGTTGTCGATTTCATCTGCACTTTTCGGGCGATTTTCGTACAACCCGACAAAAATGGGCCGAAATCAGTATTTTCGGACCAGACGATGGCTAGGATTTGAAATCCGACACGAAACCCTAGACACAGTCATAAATTGAGGAGAAGAATGCTACAAGGATCTCGCGGTCGTCGATTTCATCTGCACTTTTCGGGCGATTTTCATACCACTCGACAAAAATGGGCCGAAATCGGTATTTTCGGGCCAAACGATGGCTAGGGTTTGAAATCCTACACGGAACCCGAGACACAGTCATTAATTTTGAGAAGAATGCGCTAAAGATCTCCCGGTCGTCGATTTCATCTGGACTTTTCGGGCGATTTTCGTACCACACGACAAAAATGGGCCGAAATCGGTATTTTCGGGCCAGACGATGGCTAGGGTTTGAAATTTGACACGGAACCCGAGACACGGTCATAAATTTAGGAGAAGAATGCTACAAGGATCTCGCCGTCGTCGATTTCATCTACACTTTTCGGGCGATTTTCGTACCACCCGAAAAAAATGGGCAGAAATCGGTATTTTCGGGCCAGGCGATGGCTAAGGATTGAAATCCAACACGAAACCCGAGACACAGTCATAAATTGAGGAGAAGAATGCTACAAGGATCTCGCGGTCGTCGATTTCATCTGCACTTTTCGGGCGATTTTCGTACCACCCGACAAAAATGGGCCGAAATCGGTATTTTCAGGCCAGCCGATGGCTAGGGTTTCAAATCCAACACGAACCCGAGACACAGTCATATATTTTGGAGAAGAATGCTATAAGGATCTCGCGGTCGTCGATTTCATCTGCACTTTTCGGGCGATTTTCGTACCACCCGACAAAAATCGGCCGAAATTGGTATTTTCGGGCCAGACGATGGCTAGGGTTTGAAATCCTACACGGAACCCGAGACACAGTCATAAATTTTGGAGAAGAATGCTACAAGGATCTCGCGGTCGTCGATTTCATCTGGACTTTTCGGGCCATTTACTTACCACCCGACAAAAATGGGCCGAAATCGGTATTTTCGGGCCAGACGATGGCTAGGGTTTGAAATCCGACACGGAACCCGAGACACATTTATAAATTTAGGAGAAGAATGCTCCACGGATCTCGCGGTCGTCGATTTCATCTGGACTTTTCGGGCGATTTTCGTACCACCCGACAAAAATGGGCCGAAATCGGTATTTTCGGGCCAGACGATGGCTAGGTTTTTAAAATTTGACACGGAACCCGAGACACAGTCATAAATTTAGGAGAAGAATGCTACAAGGATCTCGCCGTCGTCGATTTCATCTACACTTTTCGGGCGATTTTCGTACCACCCGACAAAAATGGGCCGAAATCGGCATTTTCGGGCCAGACGATGGCTAGGGTTTGAAATCAAACACGGAACCCGAGACACATTCATAAATTTAGGAGAAGAATGCTACAAGGATATCGCGGTCGTCGATTTCATTTGCACTTTTCGGGCGATTTTCGTACCACCCGACAAAAACGGGCAGAAATCGGTATTTTCGGGCCAGACGATGGCTAGGGTTTGAAATCCGACACGAAACCCGAGACACAGTCATAAATTTAGGAGAAGAATGCTGCACGAATCTCACAGTTGTCGATTTCATCTGCACTTTTCGCGCGATTTTCGTACCACCCGACAAAAATGGGCCGAAATCAGTATTTTCGGACCAGACGATGGCTAGGATTTGAAATCCGACACGAAACCCTAGACACAGTCATAAATTGAGGAGAAGAATGCTACAAGGATCTCGCGGTCGTCGATTTCATCTGCACTTTTCGGGCGATTTTCGTACCACCCGACAAAAATGGGCCGAAATCGGTATTTTCGGGCCAAACGATGGCTAGGGTTTGAAATCCTACACGGAACCCGAGACACAGTCATTAATTTTGAGAAGAATGCGCTAAAGATCTCCCGGTCGTCGATTTCATCTGGACTTTTCGGGCGATTTTCGTACCACACGACAAAAATGGGCCGAAATCGGTATTTTCGGGCCATACGATGGCTAGGGTTTGAAATTTGACACGGAACCCGAGACACGGTCATAAATTTAGGAGAAGAATGCTACAAGGATCTCGCCGTCGTAGATTTCATCTACACTTTTCGGGCGATTTTCGTACCACCCGAAAAAAATGGGCAGAAATCGGTATTTTCGGGCCAGGCGATGGCTAAGGTTTGAAATCCAACACGAAACCCGAGACACAGTCATAAATTAAGGAGAAGAATGCTACAAAAATCTCGCGGTCGTCAATTTCATCTGTACTTTTCGGGCGATTTTCGTACCACCCGACAAAAATGGGCGGAAATCGGTATTTTTGGGCCAGACGATGGCTAGGGTTTGAAATCCGACGCGGAACCCGAGACACAGTCATAAATTGAGGAGAAGAATGCTACAAGGATCTCGCGGTCGTCGATTTCATCTGCACTTTTCAGGCGATTTTCGTACCACCCGACAAAAATCGGCCGAAATCGGTATTTTCAGGCCAGCCGATGGCTAGGGTTTGAAATCCAACACGAACCCGAGACATAGTCATATATTTTGGAGAAGAATGCTATAAGGATCTCGCGGTCGTCGATTTCATCTGCACTTTTCGGGCGATTTTCGTACCACCCGACAAAAATCGGCCGAAATTGGTATTTTCGGGCCAGACGATGGCTAGGGTTTGAAATCCTACACGGAACCCGAGACACAGTCATAAATTTTGGAGAAGAATGCTACAAGGATCTCCCGGTCGTCGATTTCATCTGGACTTTTCGGGCGATTTTCGTACCACCCGACAAAAATGGGCCGAAATCGATATTTTCGGGCCAGACGATGGCTAGGGTATGAAATTTGACACGGAACCCAACACACAGTCATAAATTGAGGAGAAGAATGCTATAAGGATCTCGCGGTCCTCGATTTCATCTGCACTTTTCGGGCGATTTTCGTACCACCTGACAAAAATAGGGCGAAATCAGTATTTTCGGGCCAGACGATGGCTAGGGTTTGAAATCCTACACGGAACCCGAGACACAGTCATAAATTGAGGAGAAGAATGCTATAAGGATCTCGCGGTCCTGGATTTCATCTGAACTTTTCGGGCGATTTTCGTACCACCCGACAAAAATAGGGCGAAATCGGTATTTTCGGGCCAGACGATGGCTAGGGTTTGAAATCCAACACGAAACCCGAGACACAGTCATAAATTTAGGAGAAGAATGCTGCACGAATCTCGCAGTCGTCGATTTCATCTGCACTTTTCGGGCGATTTTCGTACCACCCGACAAAAATGGGCAGAAATCGGTATTTACGGGCCAGGCGATGGCTAGGGTTTGAAATCCGACACGGAACCCGAGACACAGTCATAAATTTAGGAGAAGAATGCTATAAGGATCTCGCGGTCCTCGATTTCATCTGAACTTTTCGGGCGATTTTCGTACCACCTGACAAAAATAGGGCGAAATCGGTATTTTCGGGCCAGACGATGGCTAGGGTTTGAAATCCTACACGGAACCCGAGACACAGTCATAAATTTTGGAGAAGAATGCTACAAGGATCTCGCGGTCGTCGATTTCATCTGCACTTTTCGGGCGATTTTCGTACCACCCGACAAAAATGGGCCGAAATCGGTATTTTCGGGCCAGACGATGGCTAGGGTTTGAAATCCAACACGGAACCCGAGACACATTCATAAATTTAGGAGAAGAATGCTACAAGGATCTCGCGGTCGTCGATTTCATCTGCACTTTTCGGGCGATTTTCGTACCACCTGACAGAAATGGGCAGAAATCGGTATTTTCGGGCCAGACGATGGCTAGGATTTGAAATCCGACACGAAACCCGAGACACAATCATAAATTTAGGAGAAGAATGCTGCACGAATCTCGCAGTCGTCGATTTCATGTGCACTTTTCGGGCGATTTTCGTACCACCCGACAAAAATGGGCCGAAATCGGTATTTTCGGGCCAGACGATGGCTAGGGTTTGAAATCCGACACGAAACCCGAGACACAATCTTAAATTGAGGAGAAGAATGCTACAAGGATCTTGCGGCCGTCGATTTCATCGGCACTTTTCGGGCGGTTTTCGTACCACCCGACAAAAATGGGCCGAAATCGGTATTTTCGGGCCAGACGATGGCTAGGGTTTGAAATCCGACACGAAACCCGAGACACAGTCATAAATTTAGGAGAAGAATGCTACAAGAATCTCGCGGTCGTCGATTTCATCTGGACTTTTCGGGCGATTTTCGTACCACCCGACAAAAATGGGCCGAAATCGGTATTTTCGGGCCAGACGATGGCTAGGGTTTGAAATCCTACACGGAACCCGAGACACAGTCATAAATTGAGGAGAAGAATGCTACAAGGATCTCGCGGTCGTCGATTTCATCTGCACTTTTC
This sequence comes from Cicer chorassanicum, assembly GCA_037974735.1. Classification (NCBI taxonomy): domain Eukaryota; kingdom Viridiplantae; phylum Streptophyta; class Magnoliopsida; order Fabales; family Fabaceae; genus Cicer; species Cicer chorassanicum. Next base: position 68,738,513 of record JBBPBP010009779.1, read on the forward strand.
GGGCGATTTTCGTACCACCCGACAAAAATGGGCCGAAATCGGTATTTTCGGGCCAGACGATGGCTAGGGTTTAAAATTTGACACGGAACCCGAGACACAGTCATAAATTTAGGAGAAGAATGCTACAAGGATCTCGCCGTCGTCGATTTCATCTACACTTTTCGGGTGATTTTCGTACCACCCGACAAAAATGGGCCGAAATCGGCATTTTCGGGCCAGACGATGGCTAGGGTTTGAAATCAAACACGGAACCCGAGACACATTCATAAATTTAGGAGAAGAATGCTACAAGGATCTCGCGGTCGTCGATTTCGTTTGCACTTTTCGGGCGATTTTCGTACCACCCGACAAAAACGGGCAGAAATCGGTATTTTCGGGCCAGACGATGGCTAGGGTTTGAAATCCGACACGAAACCCGAGACACAGTCATAAATTTAGGAGAAGAATGCTGCACGAATCTCACAGTTGTCGATTTCATCTGCACTTTTCGGGCGATTTTCGTACCACCCGACAAAAATGGGCCGAAATCAGTATTTTCGGACCAGACGATGGCTAGGATTTGAAATCCGACACGAAACCCTAGACACAGTCATAAATTGAGGAGAAGAATGCTACAAGGATCTCGCGGTCGTCGATTTCATCTGCACTTTTCGGGCGATTTTCGTACCACCCGACAAAAATGGGCCGAAATCGGTATTTTCGGGCCAAACGATGGCTAGGGTTTGAAATCCTACACGGAACCCGAGACACAGTCATTAATTTTGAGAAGAATGCGCTAAAGATCTCCCGGTCGTCGATTTCATCTGGACTTTTCGGGCGATTTTCGTACCACACGACAAAAATGGGCCGAAATCAGTATTTTCGGGCCAGACGATGGCTAGGGTTTGAAATTTGACACGGAACCCGAGACACGGTCATAAATTTAGGAGAAGAATGCTACAACGATCTCGCCGTCGTCGATTTCATCTACACTTTTCGGGCGATTTTCGTACCACCCGAAAAAAATGGGCAGAAATCGGTATTTTCGGGTCAGGCGATGGCTAAGGTTTGAAATCCAACACGAAACCCGAGACACAGTCATAAATTAAGGAGAAGAATGCTACAAAAATCTCGCGGTCGTCAATTTCATCTGTACTTTTCGGGCGATTTTCGTACCACCCGACAAAAATGGGCCGAAATCGGTATTTTTGGGCCAGACGATGGCTAGGGTTTGAAATCCGACGCGGAACCCGAGACACAGTCATAAATTGAGGAGAAGAATGCTACAAGGATCTCGCGGTCGTCGATTTCATCTGCACTATTCGGGCGATTTTCGTACCACCCGACAAAAATCGGCCGAAATCGGTATTTTCAGGCCATCCGATGGCTAGGGTTTGAAATCCAACACGAACCCGAGACACAGTCATATATTTTGGAGAAGAATGCTATAAGGATCTCGCGGTCGTCGATTTCATCTGCACTTTTCGGGCGATTTTCGTACCACCCGACAAAAATCGGCCGAAATTGGTATTTTCGGGCCAGACGATGGCTAGGGTTTGAAATCCTACACGGAACCCGAGACACAGTCATAAATTTTGGAGAAGAATGCTACAAGGATCTCGCGGTCGTCGATTTCATCTGGACTTTTCGGGCCATTTACTTACCACCCGACAAAAATGGGCCGAAATCGGTATTTTCGGGCCAGACGATGGCTAGGGTTTGAAATCCGACACGGAACCCGAGACACATTTATAAATTTAGGAGAAGAATGCTCCACGGATCTCGCGGTCGTCGATTTCATCTGGACTTTTCGGGCGATTTTCGTACCACCCGACAAAAATGGGCCGAAATCGGTATTTTCGGGCCAGACGATGGCTAGGTTTTTAAAATTTGACACGGAACCCGAGACACAGTCATAAATTTAGGAGAAGAATGCTACAAGGATCTCGCCGTCGTCGATTTCATCTACACTTTTCGGGCGATTTTCGTACCACCCGACAAAAATGGGCCGAAATCGGCATTTTCGGGCCAGACGATGGCTAGGGTTTGAAATCAAACACGGAACCCGAGACACATTCATAAATTTAGGAGAAGAATGCTACAAGGATATCGCGGTCGTCGATTTCATTTGCACTTTTCGGGCGATTTTCGTACCACCCGACAAAAACGGGCAGAAATCGGTATTTTCGGGCCAGACGATGGCTAGGGTTTGAAATCCGACACGAAACCCGAGACACAGTCATAAATTTAGGAGAAGAATGCTGCACGAATCTCACAGTTGTCGATTTCATCTGCACTTTTCGCGCGATTTTCGTACCACCCGACAAAAATGGGCCGAAATCAGTATTTTCGGACCAGACGATGGCTAGGATTTGAAATCCGACACGAAACCCTAGACACAGTCATAAATTGAGGAGAAGAATGCTACAAGGATCTCGCGGTCGTCGATTTCATCTGCACTTTTCGGGCGATTTTCATACCACCCGACAAAAATGGGCCGAAATCGGTATTTTCGGGCCAAACGATGGCTAGGGTTTGAAATCCTACACGGAACCCGAGACACAGTCATTAATTTTGAGAAGAATGCGCTAAAGATCTCCCGGTCGTCGATTTCATCTGGACTTTTCGGGCGATTTTCGTACCACACGACAAAAATGGGCCGAAATCGGTATTTTCGGGCCATACGATGGCTAGGGTTTGAAATTTGACACGGAACCCGAGACACGGTCATAAATTTAGGAGAAGAATGCTACAAGGATCTCGCCGTCGTAGATTTCATCTACACTTTTCGGGCGATTTTCGTACCACCCGAAAAAAATGGGCAGAAATCGGTATTTTCGGGCCAGGCGATGGCTAAGGTTTGAAATCCAACACGAAACCCGAGACACAGTCATAAATTAAGGAGAAGAATGCTACAAAAATCTCGCGGTCGTCAATTTCATCTGTACTTTTCGGGCGATTTTCGTACCACCCGACAAAAATGGGCGGAAATCGGTATTTTTGGGCCAGACGATGGCTAGGGTTTGAAATCCGACGCGGAACCCGAGACACAGTCATAAATTGAGGAGAAGAATGCTACAAGGATCTCGCGGTCGTCGATTTCATCTGCACTTTTCAGGCGATTTTCGTACCACCCGACAAAAATCGGCCGAAATCGGTATTTTCAGGCCAGCCGATGGCTAGGGTTTGAAATCCAACACGAACCCGAGACATAGTCATATATTTTGGAGAAGAATGCTATAAGGATCTCGCGGTCGTCGATTTCATCTGCACTTTTCGGGCGATTTTCGTACCACCCGACAAAAATCGGCCGAAATTGGTATTTTCGGGCCAGACGATGGCTAGGGTTTGAAATCCTACACGGAACCCGAGACACAGTCATAAATTTTGGAGAAGAATGCTACAAGGATCTCCCGGTCGTCGATTTCATCTGGACTTTTCGGGCGATTTTCGTACCACCCGACAAAAATGGGCCGAAATCGGTATTTTCGGGCCAGACGATGGCTAGGGTTTGAAATCCGACACGGAACCCGAGACACATTCATAAATTTAGGAGAAGAATGCTCCAAGGATCTCGCGGTCGTCGATTTCATTTGGACTTTTCGAGCGACTTTCGTACCATCCGACACAAATGGGCCGAAATCGGTATTTTCGGGCCAGACGATGGCTAGGGTTTGAAATCGTAAACGGAACCCGAGACACAGTCATAAATTTTGGAGAAGAATGCTACAAGGATCTCGCGGTCGTTGATTTCATCTGGACTTTTCGGGCAATTTACGTACCACCCGACAAAAATAGGGCGAAATCGGTATTTTCGGGCCAGACGATGGCTAGGGTTTGAAATCCAACACGGAACCCGAGACACATTCATAAATTTAGGAGAAGAATGCTCCAAGGATCTCGCGGTCGTCGATTTCATCTGGACTTTTCGGGTGATTTTCGTACCACCCGAAAAAAATGGGCCGAAATCGGTATTTTCGGTCCAGACGATGGCTAGGGTTTAAAATTTGACACGGAACCCGAGACACAATCATAAATTTAGGAGAAGAATGCTACAAGTATCTCGCCGTCGTCGATTTCATCTACACTTTTCGGGCGATTTTCGTACCACCCGACAAAAATGGGCCGAAATCGGTATTTTCGGGCCAGACGATGGCTAGGGTTTGAAATCCAACACGAAACCCGAGACACAGTCATAAATTTAGGAGAAGAATGCTGCACGAATCTCGAAGTCGTCGATTTCATCTGCACTTTTCGGGCGATTTTCGTACCACCCGATAAAAATGGGCCGAAATCGGTATTTTCAGGCCAGCCGATGGTTAGGGTTTGAAATCCAACACGAACCCGAGACACAGTCATATATTTTGGAGAAGAATGCTATAAGGATCTCGCGGTCGTCGATTTCATCTGCACTTTTCGGGCGATTTTCGTACCACCCGACAAAAATCGGCCGAAATTGGTATTTTCGGGCCAGACGATGGCTAGGGTTTGAAATCCTACACGGAACCCGAGACACAGTCATAAATTTTGGAGAAGAATGCTACAAGGATCTCGCGGTCGTCGATTTCATCTGGACTTTTCGGGCAATTTACGTACCACCCGACAAAAATGGGCCGAAATCGGTATTTTCGGGTCAGACGATGGCTAGGGTTTGAAATCCGACACGGAACCCGAGACACATTCATAAATTTAGGAGAAGAATGCTCCAAGGATCTCGCGGTCGTCGATTTCATTTGGACTTTTCGAGCGACTTTCGTACCATCCGACAAAAATGGGCCGAAATCGGTATTTTCGGGCCAGACGATGGCTAGGGTTTGAAATCCTACACGGAACCCGAGACACAGTCATAAATTTTGGAGAAGAATGCTAGAAGGATCTCGCGGTCGTCAATTTCATCTGGACTTTTCGGGCAATTTACGTACCACCCGACAAAAATAGGGCGAAATCGGTATTTTCGGGCCAGACGATGGCTAGGGTTTGAAATCCAACACGGAACCCGAGACACAGTCATAAATTTAGGAGAAGAATGCTGCAAGAATCTCGAAGTCGTCGATTTCATCTGCACTTTCGGGCGATTTTCGTACCACCCGACAAAAATGGGCCGAAATCGGTATTTTCGGGCCAGACGATGGCTAGGGTTTGAAATCCAACACGAAACCCGAGACACAGTCATAAATTTAGGAGAAGAATGCTGCACGAATCTCGCAGTCGTCGATTTCATCTGCACTTTTCGGGCGATTTTCGTACCACATGACAAAAATGGGCAGAAATCGGTATTTACGGGCCAGGCGATGGCTAGGGTTTGAAATCCGACACGAAACCCGAGACACAGTCATAAATATAGGAGAAGAATGCTGCAAGAATCTCGAAGTCGTCGATTTCATCTGCACTTTTCGGGCGATTTTCGTACCACCCGATAAAAATGGGCCGAAATCGGTATTTTCAGGCCAGCCGATGGTTAGGGTTTGAAATCCAACACGAACCCGAGACACAGTCATATATTTTGGAGAAGAATGCTATAAGGATCTCGCGGTCGTCGATTTCATCTGCACTTTTCGGGCGATTTTCGTACCACCCGACAAAAATCGGCCGAAATTGGTATTTTCGGGCCAGACGATGGCTAGGGTTTGAAATCCTACACGGAACCCGAGACACAGTCATAAATTTTGGAGAAGAATGCTACAAGGATCTCCCGGTCGTCGATTTCATCTGGACTTTTCGGGCGATTTTCGTACCACCCGACAAAAATGGGCCGAAATCGATATTTTCGGGCCAGACGATGGCTAGGGTTTGAAATTTGACACGGAACCCAACACACAGTCATAAATTGAGGAGAAGAATGCTATAAGGATCTCGCGGTCCTCGATTTCATCTGCACTTTTTGGGCGATTTTCGTACCACCTGACAAAAATAGGGCGAAATCGGTATTTTCGGGCCAGACGATGGCTAGGGTTTGAAATCCTACACGGAACCCGAGACACAGTCATAAATTGAGGAGAAGAATGGTATAAGGATCTCGCGGTCCTCGATTTCATCTGAACTTTTCGGGCGATTTTCGTACCACCCGACAAAAATAGGGCGAAATCGGTATTTTCGGGCCAGACGATGGCTAGGGTTTGAAATCCAACACGGAACCCGAGGCACATTCATAAATTTAGGAGAAGAATGCTCCAAGGATCTCGCGGTCGTCGATTTCATCTGGACTTTTCGGGTGATTTTCGTACCACCCGAAAAAAATGGGCCGAAATCGGTATTTTCGGGCCAGACGATGGCTAGGGTTTAAAATTTGACACGGAACCCGAGACACAGTCATAAATTTAGGAGAAGAATGCTACAAGGATCTCGCCGTCGTCGATTTCATCTACACTTTTCGGGCGATTTTCGTACCACCCGACAAAAATGGGCCGAAATCGGTATTTTCGGGCCAGACGATGGCTAGGGTTTGAAATCCAACACGAAACCCGAGACACAGTCATAAATTTAGGAGAAGAATGCTGCACGAATCTCGAAGTCGTCGATTTCATCTGCACTTTTCGGGCGATTTTCGTACCACCCGATAAAAATGGGCCGAAATCGGTATTTTCAGGCCAGCCGATGGTTAGGGTTTGAAATCCAACACGAACCCGAGACACAGTCATATATTTTGGAGAAGAATGCTATAAGGATCTCGCGGTCGTCGATTTCATCTGCACTTTTCGGGCGATTTTCGTACCACCCGACAAAAATCGGCCGAAATTGGTATTTTCGGGCCAGACGATGGCTAGGGTTTGAAATCCTACACGGAACCCGAGACACAGTCATAAATTTTGGAGAAGAATGCTACAAGGATCTCGCGGTCGTCGATTTCATTTGGACTTTTCGGACCATTTACTTACCACCCGACAAAAATGGGCCGAAATCGGTATTTTCGGGCCAGACGATGGCTAGGGTTTGAAATCCGACACGGAACCCGAGACACATTTATAAATTTAGGAGAAGAATGCTCCACGGATCTCGCGGTCGTCGATTTCATCTGGACTTTTCGGGCGATTTTCGTACCACCCGACAAAAATGGGCCGAAATCGGTATTTTCGGGCCATCCGATGGCTAGGGTTTGAAATCCAACACGAACCCGAGACACAGTCATATATTTTGGAGAAGAATGCTATAAGGATCTCGCGGTCGTCGATTTCATCTACACTTTTCGGGCGATTTTCGTACCAACTGACAAAAATGGGCCGAAATCGGCATTTTCGGGCCAGACGATGGCTAGGGTTTGAAATCAAACACGGAACCCGAGACACATTCATAAATTTAGGAGAAGAATGCTACAAGGATCTCGCGGTCGTCGATTTCATCTGGACTTTTCAGGCCATTTTCGTACCACCCGACAAAAATGGGCCGAAATTGGTATTTTCTGGCCAGACGATGGCTAGGGTTTGAAATCCGACACGGAACCCGAGACACATTCATTAATTTAGGAGAAGAATGCTACAAGGATCTCGCGGTCGTCGATTTCATCTGGACTTTTCGGGCGATTTTCGTACCACACGACAAAAATGGGCCGAAATCGGTATTTTCGGGCCAGACGATGGCTAGGGTTTGAAATTTGACACGGAACCCGAGACACGGGCATAAATTTAGGAGAAGAATGCTACAAGGATCTCGCCGTCGTCGATTTCATCTACACTTTTCGGGCGATTTTCGTACCACCCGAAAAAAATGGGCAGAAATTGGTATTTTCGGGCCAGGCGATGGCTAAGGTTTGAAATCCAACACGAAACCCGAGACACAGTCATAAATTAAGCAGAAGAATGCTACAAAAATCTCGCGGTCGTCAATTTCATCTGTACTTTTCGGGCGATTTTCGTACCACCCGACAAAAATGGGCCGAAATCGGTATTTTTGGGCCAGACGATGGCTAGGGTTTGAAATCCGACGCGGAACCCGAGACACAGTCATAAATTGAGGAGAAGAATGGTACAAGGATCTCGCGATCGTCGATTTCATCTTCACTTTTCGGGCGATTTTCGTACCACCCGACAAAAATCGGCCGAAATCGGTATTTTCGGGCCAGACAATGGCTAGGGTTTGCAATCCGACACGGAATCCGAGACACAGTCGTAAATTTTGGAGAAAAGAATGCTACAAGGATCTCGCAGTCGTCGATTTCATCTGGACTTTTCAGGCCATTTTCGTACCACTCGACAAAAATGGGCCGAAATCGGTATTTTCGGGCCAGACGATGGCTAGGGTTTGAAGTCCGACACGGAACCCGAGACACATTCATAAATTTAGGAGAAGAATGCTACAAGGATCTCGCGGTCGTCGATTTCATCTGCACTTTTCGGGCGATTTTCGTACCACCC
>JBBPBP010009779.1:68757373-68768628 GCA_037974735.1 Cicer chorassanicum
GTCGTCGATTTCATCTGGACTTTTCGGGCGATTTTCGTACCACCCGACAAAAATGGGCCGAAATCGGTATTTTCGGGCCAGACGATGGCTAGGGTTTAAAATTTGACACGGAACCCGAGACACAGTCATAAATTTAGGAGAAGAATGCTACAAGGATCTCGCTGTCGTCGATTTCATCTACACTTTTCGGGCTATTTTCGTACCACCCGACAAAAATGGGCCGAAATCGGCATTTTCGGGCCAGACGATGGCTAGGGTTTGAAATCCAACACGGAACCCGAGACACATTCATAAATTTAGGAGAAGAATGCTACAAGGATCTCGCGGTCGTCGATTTCATCTGCACTTTTCGGGCGATTTTCGTACCACCTGACAGAAATGGGCAGAAATCGGTATTTTCGGGCCAGACGATGGCTAGGATTTGAAATCCGACACGAAACCCGAGACACAATCATAAATTTAGGAGAAGAATGCTGCACGAATCTCGCAGTCGTCGATTTCATGTGCACTTTTCGGGCGATTTTCGTACCACCCGACAAAAATGGGCCGAAATCGGTATTTTCGGGCCAGACGATGGCTAGGGTTTGAAATCCGACACGAAACCCGAGACACAATCTTAAATTGAGGAGAAGAATGCTACAAGGATCTTGCGGCCGTCGATTTCATCGGCACTTTTCGGGCGGTTTTCGTACCACCCGACAAAAATGGGCCGAAATCGGTATTTTCGGGCCAGACGATGGCTAGGGTTTGAAATCCGACACGAAACCCGAGACACAGTCATAAATTTAGGAGAAGAATGCTACAAGAATCTCGCGGTCGTCGATTTCATCTGCACTTTTCGGGCGATTTTCGTACAACCCGACAAAAATGGGCCGAAATCGGTATTTTCGGGCCAGACGATGGCTAGGGTTTGAAATCCGACACGGAACCCGAGACACATTCATAAATTTAGGAGAAGAATGCTACAAGGATCTCGCGGTCGTCGATTTCATCTGCACTTTTCAGGCGATTTTCGTACCACCCGACAAAAATGGGCCGAAATCGGTATTTTCGGGCCAGACGATGGCTAGGGTTTGAAATCCTACACGGAACCCGAGACACAGTCATAAATTGAGGAGAAGAATGCTACAAGGATCTCGCGGTCGTCGATTTCATCTGGACTTTTCGGGCGATTTTCGTACCACCCGACAAAAATGGGCCGAAATCGGTATTTTCGGGCCAGACGATGGCTAGGGTTTGAAATCCTACACGGAACCCGAGACACAGTCATAAATTTTGGAGAAGAATGCTACAAAGATCTCCCGGTCGTCGATTTCATCTGGACTTTTCGGGCGATTTTCGTACCACACGACAAAAATGGGCCGAAATCGGTATTTTCGGGCCAGACGATGGCTAGGGTTTGAAATTTGACACGGAACCCGAGACACGGTCATAAATTTAGGAGAAGAATGCTACAAGGATCTCGCCGTCGTCGATTTCATCTACACTTTTCGGGCGATTTTCGTACCACCCGACAAAAATTGGCCGAAATCGGTATTTTTTGGCCAGACGATGGCTAGGGTTTGAAATCCGACACGGAACCCGAGACACAGTCATAAATTGAGGAGAAGAATGCTACAAGGATCTCGCGGTCGTCGATTTCATCTGCATTTTTCGGGCGATTTTCGTACCACCCAACAAAAAAGGGCCGAAATTGGTATTTTCGGGCCAGACGATGGCAAGGGTTTGAAATCCGACACGAAACCCGAGACACATTCATAAATTTAGGAGAAGAATGCTACAAGGATCTCGCGGTCGTCGATTTCATCTGCACTTTTCGGGCGATTTTCGTACCACCCAACAAAAATGGGCCGAAATTGGTATTTTCGGGCCAGACGATGGCTAGGGTTTGAAATCCGACACGGAACCCGAGACAAAGTCATAAATTGAGGAGAAGAATGCTACAAGGATCTCGCGGTCGTCGATTTCATCTGCACTTTTCGGGCGATTTTCGTACCACCCGACAAAAATTGGCCGAAATCGGTATTTTCGGGCCAGACAATGGCTAGGGTTTGCAATCCGACACGGAACCCGAGACACAGTATTAAATTTTGGAGAAGAATGCTACAAGGATCTCGCGGTCGTCGATTTCATCTGGACTTTTCAGGCCATTTTCGTACCACCCGACAAAAATGGGCCGAAATCGGTATTTTCGGGCCAGACGATGGCTAGGGTTTGAAATCCGACACGGAACCCGAGACACATTCATAAATTTAGGAGAAGAATGCTACAAGGATCTCGCGGTCGTCGATTTCATCTGCACTTTTCGGGCGATTTTCGTACCACCCAACAAAAATGGGCCGAAATCGGTATTTTCGGGCCAGACGATGGCTAGGGTTTGAAATCCGACACGTAACCCGAGACACAGTCATAAATTTAGGAGAAGAATGCTACAAGAATCTCGCGGTCGTCGATTTCATCTGCACTTTTCGGGCGATTTTCGTACCACTCGACAAAAATTTGCCGAAATCGGTATTTTTGGGCCAGACGATGGCTAGGGTTTGAAATCCGACCCGTAACCCGAGACACAGTCATAAATTTATGAGAAGAATGCTAAAAGAATCTCGCGGTCGTCGATTTCATCTGTACTTTTCGAGCGATTTTCGTACCACCCGACAAAAATGGGCCGAAATCGGTATTTTCGGGCCAGACGATGGCTAGGGTTTGAAATCCGACACGGAACCCGAGAGACAATCATAAATTGAGGAGAAGAATGCTACAAGGATCTCGCCGTCGTCGATTTCATCTGCACTTTTCGGGCGATTTTCGTACCACCCGACAAAAATTGGCCGAAATCGGTATTTTCGGGCCAGACAATGGCTTGGGTTTGCAATCCGACACGGAACCCGAGACACAGTCAAAAATTTTGGAGAAGAATGCTACAAGGATCTCGCGGTCGTCGATTTCATCTGGACTTTTCAGGCCATTTTCGTACCACCCGACAAAAATGGGCCGAAATCGGTATTTTCGGGCCAGACGAAGGCTAGGGTTTGAAATCCGACACGTAACCCGAGACACAGTCATAAATTTATGAGAAGAATGCTACAAGAATCTCGCGGTCGTCCATTTCATCTGCACTTTTCGGGCGATTTTCGTACCACTCGACAAAAATTGGCCGAAATCGGTATTTTCGGGCCAGACGATGGCTAGGGTTTGAAATCCGACACGGAACCTGAGACACGGTCATAAATTGAGGAGAAGAATGCTACAAGGATCTCGCGGTCGTCGATTTCATCTGCACTTTTCGGGCGATTTTCGTACCACCCGACAAAAATAGGCCGAAATCGGTATTTACGGGCCAGATGATGGCTAGGGTTTGAAATCCTACACGGAACCCGAGACACAGTCATAAGTTGAGGAGAAGAATACTATAAGGATCTCGCGGTCCTGGATTTCATCTGCACTTTTCGGGCGATTTTCATACCACCCGACAAAAATAGGGCGAAATCGGTATTTTCGGGCCAGACGATGGCTAGGGTTTGAAATCCAAAACGGAACTCGAGACACAGTCATATATTTTGGAGAAGAATGCTATAAGGATCTCGCGGTCGTCGATTTCATCTGCACTTTTCGGGCGATTTTCGTTCCACCCGACAAAAATGGGCAGAAATAGGTATTTTCGGGCCAGGCGATGGCTAAGGTTTGAAATCCAACACGAAACCCGAGACACAGTCATAAATTTAGGAGAAGAATGCTACAAAAATCTCGCGGTCGTCGATTTCATCTGTACTTTTCGGGCGATTTTCGTACCACCCGACAAAAATGGGCCGAAATCGATATTTTCGGGCCAGACGATGGCTAGGGTTTGAAATTTGACACGGAACCCGAGACACAGTCATAAATTGAGGAGAAGAATGCCTAAAGGATCTCGCGGTCCTCGATTTCATCTGCACTTTACGGGCGATTTTCGTACCACCTAACAAAAATAGGGCGAAATCGGTATTTTCGGGCCAGACGATGGCTAGGGTTTGAAATCCTACACGGAACCCGAGACACAGTCATAAATTTTGGAGAAGAATGCTACAAGGATCTCGCGGTCGTCGATTTCATCTGCACTTTTCGGGCGATTTTCGTACCACCCGACAAAAATCGGCCGAAATTGGTATTTTCGGGCCAGACGATGGCTAGGGTTTGAAATCCTACACGGAACCCGAGACACAGTCATAAATTTTGGAGAAGAATGCTACAAGGATCTCCCGGTCGTCGATTTCATCTGGACTTTTCGGGCGATTTTCGTACCACCCGACAAAAATGGGCCGAAATCGATATTTTCGGGCCAGACGATGGCTAGGGTATGAAATTTGACACGGAACCCAACACACAGTCATAAATTGAGGAGAAGAATGCTATAAGGATCTCGCGGTCCTCGATTTCATCTGCACTTTTCGGGCGATTTTCGTACCACCTGACAAAAATAGGGCGAAATCAGTATTTTCGGGCCAGACGATGGCTAGGGTTTGAAATCCTACACGGAACCCGAGACACAGTCATAAATTGAGGAGAAGAATGCTATAAGGATCTCGCGGTCCTGGATTTCATCTGAACTTTTCGGGCGATTTTCGTACCACCCGACAAAAATAGGGCGAAATCGGTATTTTCGGGCCAGACGATGGCTAGGGTTTGAAATCCAACACGGAACCCGAGACACATTCATAAATTTAGGAGAAGAATGCTCCAAGGATCTCGCGGTCGTCGATTTCATCTGGACTTTTCGGGTGATTTTCGTACCACTCGAAAAAAATGGGCCGAAATCGGTATTTTCGGGCCAGACGATGGCTAGGGTTTAAAATTTGACACGGAACCCGAGACACAGTCATAAATTTAGGAGAAGAATGCTACAAGGATCTCGCTGTCGTCGATTTCATCTACACTTTTCGGGCGATTTTCGTACCACCCGACAAAAATGGGCCGAAATCGGTATTTTCGGGCCAGACGATGGCTAGGGTTTGAAATCCAACACGAAACCCGAGACACAGTCATAAATTTAGGAGAAGAATGCTGCACGAATCTCGCAGTCGTCGATTTCATCTGCACTTTTCGGGCGATTTTCGTACCACCCGACAAAAATGGGCCGAAATCGGTATTTTCGGGCCAGACGATGGCTAGGGTTTGAAATCCGACACGAAACCCGAGACACAGTCATAAATTTAGGAGAAGAATGCTGCACGAATCTCGCAGTCGTCGATTTCATCTGCACTTTTCGGGCGATTTTCGTACCACCCGACAAAAATGGGCCGAAATCGGTATCTTCGGGCCAGACGATGGCTAGGGTTTGAAATCCGACACGGAACCCGAGACACAGTCATAAATTGAGGAGAAGAATGCTACAAGGATCTCGCGGTCGTCGATTTCATCTGCACTTTTCGGGCGATTTTCGTACCACCCGACAAAAATAGGCCGAAATCGGTATTTTCGGGCCAGACGATGGCTAGGGTTTGAAATCCGACACGGAACCCGAGACACAATCATAAATTGAGGAGAAGAATGCTATAAGGATCTCGCGGTCGTCGATTTCATCTGCACTTTTCGGGCGATTTTCGTACCACCCGACAAAAATAGGCCGAAATCGGTATTTTCGGGCCAGACGATGGCTAGGGTTTGAAATCCTACACGGAACCCGAGACACAATCATAAATTTTGGAGAAGAATGCTACAAGGATCTCGCGGTCATCGATTTCATCCGGACTTTTCGGGCAATTTACGTACCACCCGACATAAATGGGCCGAAATCGGTATTTTCGGGCCAGACGATGGCTAGGGTTTGAAATCCGACACGGAACCCGAGACACATTCATAAATTTAGGAGAAGAATGCTCCAAGGATCTCGCGGTCGTCGATTTCATCTGCACTTTTCGAGCGATTTTCGTACCACCTGACAAAAATGGGCAGAAATCGGTATTTTCGGGCCAGACGATGGCTAGGTTTTGAAATCCGACACGAAACCCGAGACACAGTCATAAATTTAGGAGAAGAATGCTGCACGAATCTCGCAGTCGTCGATTTCATCTGCACTTTTCGGGCGATTTTCGTACCACCCGACAAAAATGGGCCGAAATCGGTATTTTCGGGCCACACGATGGCTAGGGTTTGAAATCCGACACAAAACCCGAGACACAATCATAAATTGAGGAGAAGATTGCTACAAGGATCTCGCGGTCGTCGATTTCATCTGCACTTTTCGGGCGGTTTTCGTACCACCCGACAAAAATGGGCCGAAATCTGTATTTTCGGGCCAGTCGATGGCTAGGGTTTGAAATCCAAAACGGAACTCGAGACACAGTCATATATTTTGGAGAAGAATGCTATAAGGATCTCGCGGTCGTCGATTTCATCTGCACTTTTCGGGCGATTTTCGTTCCACCCGACAAAAATGGGCAGAAATAGGTATTTTCGGGCCAGGCGATGGCTAAGGTTTGAAATCCAACACGAAACCCGAGACACAGTCATAAATTTAGGAGAAGAATGCTACAAAAATCTCGCGGTCGTCGATTTCATCTGTACTTTTCGGGCGATTTTCGTACCACCCGACAAAAATGGGCCGAAATCGATATTTTCGGGCCAGACGATGGCTAGGGTTTGAAATTTGACACGGAACCCGAGACACAGTCATAAATTGAGGAGAAGAATGCCTAAAGGATCTCGCGGTCCTCGATTTCATCTGCACTTTACGGGCGATTTTCGTACCACCTAACAAAAATAGGGCGAAATCGGTATTTTCGGGCCAGACGATGGCTAGGGTTTGAAATCCTACACGGAACCCGAGACACAGTCATAAATTTTGGAGAAGAATGCTACAAGGATCTCGCGGTCGTCGATTTCATCTGCACTTTTCGGGCAATTTACGTACCACCCGACAAAAATGGGCCGAAATCGGTATTTTCGGGCCAGACGATGGCTAGGGTTTGAAATCCGACACGAAACCTGAGACACAGTCATAAATTGAGGAGAAGAATGCTACAAGGATCTCGCGGTCGTCGATTTCATCTGCACTTTTCGGGCGGTTTTCGTACCACCCGACAAAAATGGGCCGAAATCGGTATTTTCGGGCCAGTCGATGGCTAGGGTTTGAAATCCAAAACGGAACCCGAGACACAGTCATATATTTTGGAGAAGAATGCTATAAGGATCCCGCGGTCGTCGATTTCATCTGCACTTTTCGGGCGATTTTCGTACCACCCGACAAAAATGGGCCGAAATCGGTATTTTCGGGCCAGACGATGGCTAGGGTTTGAAATCCTACACGGAACCCGAGACACAGTCATAAATTTTGGAGAAGAATGCTACAAAGATCTCCCGGTCGTCGATTTCATCTGGACTTTTCGGGCGATTTTCGTACCACACGACAAAAATGGGCCGAAATCGGTATTTTCAGGCCAGACGATGGCTAGGGTTTGAAATTTGACACGGAACCCGAGACACGGTCATAAATTTAGGAGAAGAATGCTACAAGGATCTCGCCGTCGTCGATTTCATCTACACTTTTCGGGCGATTTTCGTACCACCCGACAAAAATTGGCCGAAATCGGTATTTTTTGGCCAGACGATGGCTAGGGTTTGAAATCCGACACGGAACCCGAGACACAGTCATAAATTGAGGAGAAGAATGCTACAAGGATCTCGCGGTCGTCAATTTCATCTGCATTTTTCGGGCGATTTTCGTACCACCCAACAAAAAAGGGCCGAAATTGGTATTTTCGGGCCAGACGATGGCAAGGGTTTGAAATCTGACACGAAACCCGAGACACAT
Source organism: Cicer chorassanicum (assembly GCA_037974735.1). Lineage (NCBI taxonomy): Eukaryota > Viridiplantae > Streptophyta > Magnoliopsida > Fabales > Fabaceae > Cicer > Cicer chorassanicum. The sequence goes on from JBBPBP010009779.1 coordinate 68,765,160, forward strand.
TCATAAATTTAGGAGAAGAATGCTACAAGGATCTCGCGGTCGTCGATTTCATCTGCACTTTTCGGGCGATTTTCGTACCACCCAACAAAAATGGGCCGAAATTGGTATTTTCGGGCCAGACGATGGCTAGGGTTTGAAATCCGACACGGAACCCGAGACAAAGTCATAAATTGAGGAGAAGAATGCTACAAGGATCTCGCGGTCGTCGATTTCATCTGCACTTTTCGGGCGATTTTCGTACCACCCGACAAAAATTGGCCGAAATCGGTATTTTCGGGCCAGACAATGGCTAGGGTTTGCAATCCGACACGGAACCCGAGACACAGTATTAAATTTTGGAGAAGAATGCTACAAGGATCTCGCGGTCGTCGATTTCATCTGGACTTTTCAGGCCATTTTCGTACCACCCGACAAAAATGGGCCGAAATCGGTATTTTCGGGCCAGACGATGGCTAGGGTTTGAAATCCGACACGGAACCCGAGACACATTCATAAATTTAGGAGAAGAATGCTACAAGGATCTCGCGGTCGTCGATTTCATCTGCACTTTTCGGGCGATTTTCGTACCACCCAACAAAAATGGGCCGAAATCGGTATTTTCGGGCCAGACGATGGCTAGGGTTTGAAATCCGACACGTAACCCGAGACACAGTCATAAATTTAGGAGAAGAATGCTACAAGAATCTCGCGGTCGTCGATTTCATCTGCACTTTTCGGGCGATTTTCGTACCACTCGACAAAAATTTGCCGAAATCGGTATTTTTGGGCCAGACGATGGCTAGGGTTTGAAATCCGACCCGTAACCCGAGACACAGTCATAAATTTATGAGAAGAATGCTAAAAGAATCTCGCGGTCGTCGATTTCATCTGTACTTTTCGAGCGATTTTCGTACCACCCGACAAAAATGGGCCGAAATCGGTATTTTCGGGCCAGACGATGGCTAGGGTTTGAAATCCGACACGGAACCCGAGAGACAATCATAAATTGAGGAGAAGAATGCTACAAGGATCTCGCCGTCGTCGATTTCATCTGCACTTTTCGGGCGATTTTCGTACCACCCGACAAAAATTGGCCGAAATCGGTATTTTCGGGCCAGACAATGGCTTGGGTTTGCAATCCGACACGGAACCCGAGACACAGTCAAAAATTTTGGAGAAGAATGCTACAAGGATCTCGCGGTCGTCGATTTCATCTGGACTTTTCAGGCCATTTTCGTACCACCCGACAAAAATGGGCCGAAATCGGTATTTTCGGGCCAGACGAAGGCTAGGGTTTGAAATCCGACACGTAACCCGAGACACAGTCATAAATTTATGAGAAGAATGCTACAAGAATCTCGCGGTCGTCCATTTCATCTGCACTTTTCGGGCGATTTTCGTACCACTCGACAAAAATTGGCCGAAATCGGTATTTTCGGGCCAGACGATGGCTAGGGTTTGAAATCCGACACGGAACCTGAGACACGGTCATAAATTGAGGAGAAGAATGCTACAAGGATCTCGCGGTCGTCGATTTCATCTGCACTTTTCGGGCGATTTTCGTACCACCCGACAAAAATAGGCCGAAATCGGTATTTACGGGCCAGATGATGGCTAGGGTTTGAAATCCTACACGGAACCCGAGACACAGTCATAAGTTGAGGAGAAGAATACTATAAGGATCTCGCGGTCCTGGATTTCATCTGCACTTTTCGGGCGATTTTCATACCACCCGACAAAAATAGGGCGAAATCGGTATTTTCGGGCCAGACGATGGCTAGGGTTTGAAATCCGACCCGTAACCCGAGACACAGTCATAAATTTATGAGAAGAATGCTAAAAGAATCTCGCGGTCGTCGATTTCATCTGTACTTTTCGAGCGATTTTCGTACCACCCGACAAAAATGGGCCGAAATCGGTATTTTCGGGCCAGACGATGGCTAGGGTTTGAAATCCGACACGGAACCCAAGAGACAATCATAAATTGAGGAGAAGAATGCTACAAGGATCTCGCCGTCGTCGATTTCATCTGCACTTTTCGGGCGATTTTCGTACCACCCGACAAAAATTGGCCGAAATCGGTATTTTCGGGCCAGACAATGGCTAGGGTTTGCAATCCGACACGGAACCCGAGACACAGTCATAAATTTTGGAGAAGAATGCTACAAGGATCTCGCGGTCGTCGATTTCATCTGGACTTTTCAGGCCATTTTCGTACCACCCGACAAAAATGGGCCGAAATCGGTATTTTCGGGCCAGACGAAGGCTAGGATTTGAAATCCGACACGTAACCCGAGATGCAGTCATAAATTTAGGAGAAGAATGCTACAAGAATCTCGCGGTCGTCGATTTCATCTGCACTTTTCGGGCGATTTTCGTACCACTCGACAAAAATTGGCCGAAATCGGTATTTTCGGGCCAGACGATGGCTAGGGTTTGAAATCCGACACGGAACCTCAGACACGGTCATAAATTGAGGAGAAGAATGCTACAAGGATCTCGCGGTCGTCGATTTCATCTGCACTTTTCGGGCGATTTTCGTACCACCCTACAAAAATAGGCCGAAATCGGTATTTTCGGGCCAGATGATGGCTAGGGTTTGAAATCCTACACGGAACCCGAGACACAGTCATAAGTTGAGGAGAAGAATACTATAAGGATCTCGCGGTCCTGGATTTCATCTGCACTTTTCGGGCGATTTTCATACCACACGACAAAAATAGGGCGAAATCGGTATTTTCGGGCCAGACGATAGCTAGGGTTTGAAATCCTACACGGAACCCGAGACACAGTCATAAATTTTGGAGAAGAATGCAACAAGGATCTCGTGGTCGTCGATTTCATCTGGACTTTTTGGGCAATTTACGTACCACCCGACAAAAATGGGCTGAAATCCGTATTTTCGGGCCAGACGATGGCTAGGTTTGGAAATCCGACACGGAACCTGAGACACATTCATAAATTTAGGAGAAGAATGCTACAAGGATCTCGCGGTCGTCGATTTCATCTGGACTTTTCGGGCGATTTTCGTACCACCCGACAAAAATGGGCCGAAATCGGTGTTTTCGGGCCAGGCGATGGCTAGGGTTTAAAATTTGACACGGAACCCGAGACACAGTCAAAAATTTAGGAGAAAAATGCTACAAGGATATCGCCGTCGTCGATTTCATCTACACTTTTCGGGCGATTTTCGTACCACCCGACAAAAATGGGCCGAAATCGGCATTTTCGGGCCAGACGATGGCTAGGGTTTGAAATCCAACACGGAACCCGAGACACATTCATAAATTTATGAGAAGAATGCTACAAGGATCTCGCGGTCGTCGATTTCATCTGCACTTTTCGGGCGATTTTCGTACCACTCGACAAAAATTTGCCGAAATCGGTATTTTTGGGCCAGACGATGGCTAGGGTTTGAAATCCGACCCGTAACCCGAGACACAGTCATAAATTTATGAGAAGAATGCTAAAAGAATCTCGCGGTCGTCGA
>JBBPBP010009779.1:68795941-68809932 GCA_037974735.1 Cicer chorassanicum
GCCAGACGATGGCTAGGGTTTGAAATCCGACACGAAACCCGAGACACAGTCATAAATTTAGGAGAAGAATGCTATAAGAATCTCGCGGTCGTCGATTTAATCTGCACTTTTCGGGCGATTTTCGTACGACCCGACAAAAATGGGCCGAAATCGGAATTTTCGGGCCAGACGATGGCTAGGGTTTGAAATCCAACACCAAACCCGAGACACAGTCATAAATTTAGGGGAAGAATGCTACAAGAATCTCGCGGTCGTCGATTTCATCTGCACTTTTCGGGCGATTTTCGTACTACCCGACAAAAATGGGCCGAAATCGGTATTTGTGGGCCAGACGATGGCTAGGATTTGAAATCCGACACGGAACCCGAGACACAGTCATAAATTGAGGAGAAGAATGCTACAAGGATCTCGCGGTCGTCGATTTCATCTGCACTTTTCGGGCGATTGTCGTACCACCCGACAAAAATGGGCCGAAATCGGTATTTTCGGGCCAGACGATGGCTAGGGTTTGCAATCCGACACGGAACCTGAGACACAGTCATATATTTTGGAGAAGAATGCTACAAGGATCTCGCGGTCGTCGATTTCATCTGGACTTTTTAGGCCATTTTCGTACCACCCGATAAAAATGGGCCGAAATCGGTATTTTCGGGCCAGACGATGGCTAGGGTTTGAAATCCGACACGGAACTCGAGACACAATCATAAATTGAGGAGAAGAATGCAACAAGGATCTCGCGGTCGTCGATTTCATTTGCACTTTTCGGGCGATTTTCGTACCACCCAACAAAAATGGGCCGAAATCGGTATTTTCAGGCCAAACGATGGCTAGGGTTTAAAATCCGACACGAAACCCAAGACACAGTCATAAATTTAGGAGAAGAATGCTACAAGAATCTCGCGGTCGTCGATTTCATCTGCACTTTCGGGCGATTTTCGTACCACCCGAAAAAAATGGGCCGAAATCGGTATATTTGGGCCAGACGATGGCTAGGGTTTGAAATCCGACACGGAACCCGAGACACAGTCATAAATTGAGGAGAAGAATGCTACAAGGATCTCGCGGTCGTCGATTTCATCTGCACTTTTCGGGCGATTTTCGTACCACCCGACAAAAATGGGCCGAAATCGGTATTTTCGGGCCAGACGATGGCTAGGGTTTTAAATCCTACACGGAACCCGAGACACGGTCATAAATTTAGGAGAAGAATTATACAAGGATCTCGCGGTCGTCGATTTCATCTGCACTTTTCGGGCGATTTTTGTACTACCCGACAAAAATGGGCCGAAATCGGTATTTTCGGGCCAGACGATGGCTAGGGTTTGAAATCCGACACGAAACCCGAGACACAGTCATAAATTTAGGAGAAGAATGCTACAAGAATCTCGCGGTCGTCGATTTCATCTTCACTTTTCGGGCGATTTTCTTACCACCCGACAAAAATGGGCCGAAATAGGTATTTTCGGACTAGACGATGGCTAGGGTTTGAAATCCGACACGAAACCCGAGACACAGTCATAAATTGAGGAGAAGAATGCTACAAGGATCTCGCGGTCGTCGATTTCATTTGCACTTTTCGGGCGATTTTCGTACCACCCAACAAAAATGGGCCGAAATCGGTATTTTCAGGCCAAACGATGGCTAGGGTTTAAAATCCGACACGAAACCCAAGACACAGTCATAAATTTAGGAGAAGAATGCTACAAGAATCTCGCGGTCGTCGATTTCATCTGCACTTTCGGGCGATTTTCGTACCACCAGACAAAAATGGGCCGAAATCGGTATTTTCGAGCCAGACGATGGCTAGGGTTTGAAATCCAACACGGAACCCGAGACACATTCATAAATTTAGGAGAAGAATGCTACAAGGATCTCGCGGTCGTCGATTTCATCTGCATTTTTCGGGCGATTTTCGTACCACTCGACAAAAATGGGCCAAAAAAGGTATTTCTGGGCCAGACGATGGCTAGGGTTTGAAATCCGACACGAAACCCGAGACACAGTCATAAATTGAGGAGAAGAATGCTACAAGGATCTCGCGGTCGTCGATTTCATCTGCACTTTTCGGGCGATTTTCGTACCACCCGACAAAAATGGGCCGAAATCGGTATTTTCGGGCCAGACGATGGCTAGGGTTTGAAATCCGACACGCAACCCGAGACAAAGTCATAAATTTAGGAGAAGAATGCTACAAGGATCTCGCGGTCGTCGATTTCATTTGCACTTTTCGGGCGATTTTCGTACCACCCGACAAAAATGGGCCAAAATCGGTATTTTTCGGGTCAGACGATGGCTAGGGTTTGAAATCCGACACGGAACCCGAGACACGGTCATAAATGGAGGAGAAGAATGCAACAAGAATCTCGCGGTCGTCGATTTCATCTGCACTTTTCGGGCGATTTTCGTACCACCCGACAAAAATGGGCCGAAATCGGTATTTTCGGGCCAGACGATGGCTAGGGTTTGAAATCCGACACAGAACCCGAGACACAGTCATAAATTGAGGAGAAGAATGCTACAAGGATCTCGCGGTCGTCGATTTCATCTGCACTTTTCGGGCGATTTTCGTACCACCCGACAAAAATGGGCCGAAATCGGTATTTTCGGGCCAGACAATGGCTAGGGTTTGCAATCCGACACGGAACCCGAGACACATTCATAAATTTAGGAGAAGAAAGCTACAAGGATCTCGCGGTCGTCGATTTCATCTGGACTTTTCGGGCGATTTTCGTACCACCCGACAAAAATGGGCAGAAATCGGTATTTTCGGGCCAGACGATGGCTAGGTTTTGAAATCCGACACGAAACCCGAGACACAGTCATAAATTTAGGAGAAGAATGCTGCACGAATCTCGCAGTTCGTACCACCCGACAAAAATGGGCCGAAATTTGTATTTTCGGGCCAGTCGATGGCTAGGGTTTGAAATCCAAAACGGAACCCGAGACACAGTCATATATTTTGGAGAAGAATGCTATAAGGATCTCGCGGTCGTCGATTTCATCTGCACTTTTCGGGCGATTTTCGTACCACCTGACAAAAATGGGCAGAAATCGGTATTTTCGGGCCAGGCTATGGCTAAGGTTTGAAATCCAACATGAAACCCGAGACACATTCATAAATTTAGGAGAAGAATGCTACAAAAATCTCGCGGTCGTCGATTTCATCTGTACTTTTCGGGCGATTTTCGTACCACCCGACAAAAATGGGCCGAAATCGGTATTTTCGGGCCAGACGATGGCTAGGGTTTGAAATCCGACACGAAATTCGAGAAACAATCATAAATTTAGGAGAAGAATGCTGCAAGAATCACGCAGTCGTCGATTTCATCTGCACTTTTCGGGCGATTTTCGTACCACCCGACAAAAATGGGCCGAAATCGGTATTTTCGGGCCAGACGATGGCTAGGGTTTGAAATCCGACACGGAACCCGAGAAAGAGTCATATATTTTGGAGAAGAATGCTATAAGGATCTCGCGATCGTCGATTTCATCTGCACTTTTCGGGCGATTTTCGTACCACCCGACAAAAATGGACCGAAATCGGTATTTTCGGGCCAGACGATGGCTAGGGTTTGAAATCCTACACGGAACCCGAGACACAGTCATAAATTTTGGAGAAGAATGCTTCAAGGATCTCGCGGTCATCGATTTCATCTGGACTTTTCGGGCGATTTTCGTACCACCTGACAAAAATGGGCCGAAATCGGTATTTTCGGGACAGACGATGGCTAGGGTTTAAAATTTGACACGGAACCCGAGACACAGTCATAAATTTAGGAGAAGAATGCTACAAGGATCTCGCCGTCGTCGATTTCATCTACACTTTTCGGGCGATTTTCGTACCACCCGACAAAAATGGGTAGAAATCGGCATTTTCGGGCCAGACGATGGCTAGGGTTTGAAATCCAACACGGAACCCGAGACACATTCATAAATTTAGGAGAAGAATGCTACAAGGATCTCGCGGTCGTCGATTTCATCTGCACTTTTCGGGCGATTTTCGTACCACCCGACAAAAATGGGCAGAAATCAGTATTTTCGGGCCAAACGATGGCTAGGGTTTGAAATCCGACACCAAACCCGAGACACAGTCATAAATTTAGGAGAAGAATGTTGCAAGAATCTCGAAGTCGTCGATTTCATCTTCACTTTTCGGGCGATTTTCGTACCACCCGACAAAAATGGGCCGAAATTGGTATTTTCGTGCTAGCCGATGGCTAGGGTTTGAAATCCAACACGGAACCCGAGACACAGTCATGTATTTTGGAGAAGAATGCTATAAGGATCTCGCGGTCGTCGATTTCATCTGGAATTTTCGGGCGATTTTCGTACCACCCGACAAAAATGGGCCGAAATCGGTATTTTCGGGCCAAACGATGGCTAGGGTTTGAAATTTGACACGGAACCCGAGACACAGTCATAAATTGAGGAGAAGAATGCTATAAGGATCTCGCGGTCCTCGATTTCATCTGCACTTTTCGGGCGATTTTCGTACCACCCGACAAAAATAGGTCGAAATCGGTATTTTCGGGCCAGACGATGGCTAGGGTTTGAAATCCTACAAGAAACCCGAGACACAATCATAAATTTTGGAGAAGAATGCTACAAGGATCTCGCGGTCGTCGATTTCATCTGCACTTTTCGGGCGATTTTCGTACCACCCGACAAAAATGGGGCGAAATCGGTATTTTCGGGCCAGACAATGGCTAGGGTTTGCAATCCGACACGGAACCCGAGACACATTCATAAATTTAGGAGAAGAATGCTACAAGGATCTCGCGGTCGTCGATTTCATCTGGACTTTTCGGGCGATTTTCGTACCACCCGACAAAAATGGGCAGAAATCGGTATTTTCGGGCCAGACGATGGCTAGGTTTTGAAATCCGACACGAAACCCGAGACACAGTCATAAATTTAGGAGAAGAATGCTGCACGAATCTCGCAGTTCGTACCACCCGACAAAAATGGGCCGAAATCTGTATTTTCGGGCCAGTCGATGGCTAGGGTTTGAAATCCAAAACGGAACCCGAGACACAGTCATATATTTTGGAGAAGAATGCTATAAGGATCTCGCGGTCGTCGATTTCATCTGCACTTTTCGGGCGATTTTCGTACCACCTGACAAAAATGGGCAGAAATCGGTATTTTCGGGCCAGGCTATGGCTAAGGTTTGAAATCCAACACGAAACCCGAGACACAGTCATAAATTTAGGAGAAGAATACTACAAAAATCTCGCGGTCGTCGATTTCATCTGTACTTTTCGGGCGATTTTCGTACCACCCGACAAAAATGGGCCGAAATCGGTATTTTCGGGCCAGACGATGGCTAGGGTTTGAAATCCGACACGAAATTCGAGAAACAATCATAAATTTAGGAGAAGAATGCTGCAAGAATCTCGCAGTCGTCGATTTCATCTACACTTTTCGGGCGATTTTCGTACCACCCGACAAAAATGGGCCGAAATCGGTATTTTCGGGCCAGACGATGGCTAGGGTTTGAAATCCGACACGGAACCCGAGACACATTCATAAATTTAGGAGAAGAATGCTACAAGGATCTCGCAGTCGTCGATTTCATCTGCACTTTTCGGGCGATTTTCGTACCACCCGACAAAAATGGGCCGAAATCGGTATTTTCGGGCCAGACGATGGCTAGGGTTTGAAATCCGACACGGAACCCGAGACACATTCATAAATTGAGGAGAAGAATGCTACAAGGATCTTGCGGTCGTCGATTTCATTTGCACTTTTCGGGCGGTTTTCGTATTACCCGAAAAAAATGGGCCGAAATCGGTATTTTCGGGCCAGCCGATGGCTAGGGTTTGAAATCCAACACGGAACCCGAGAAAGAGTCATATATTTTGGAGAAGAATGCTATAAGGATCTCGCGATCGTCGATTTCATCTGCACTTTTCGGGCGATTTTCGTACCACCCGACAAAAATGGACCGAAATCGGTATTTTCGGGCCAGACGATGGCTAGGGTTTGAAATCCTACACGGAACCCGAGACACAGTCATAAATTTTGGAGAAGAATGCTTCAAGGATCTCGCGGTCATCGATTTCATCTGGACTTTTCGGGCGATTTTCGTACCACCTGACAAAAATGGGCCGAAATCAGTATTTTCGGGACAGACGATGGCTAGGGTTTAAAATTTGACACGGAACCCGAGACACATTCATAAATTTAGGAGAAGAATGCTACAAGGATCTCGCCGTCGTCGATTTCATCTACACTTTTCGGGCGATTTTCGTACCACCCGACAAAAATGGGTAGAAATCGGCATTTTCGGGCCAGACGATGGCTAGGGTTTGAAATCCAACACGGAACCCGAGACACATTCATAAATTTAGGAGAAGAATGCTACAAGGATCTCGCGGTCGTCGATTTCATCTGCACTTTTCGGGCGATTTTCGTACCACCCGACAAAAATGGGCAGAAATCAGTATTTTCGGGCCAAACGATGGCTAGGGTTTGAAATCCGACACCAAACCCGAGACACAGTCATAAATTTAGGAGAAGAATGTTGCAAGAATCTCGAAGTCGTCGATTTCATCTTCACTTTTCGGGCGATTTTCGTACCACCCGACAAAAATGGGCCGAAATTGGTATTTTCGTGCCAGCCGATGGCTAGGGTTTGAAATCCAACACGGAACCTGAGACACAGTCATGTATTTTGGAGAAGAATGCTATAAGGATCTCGCGGTCGTCGATTTCATCTGGAATTTTCGGGCGATTTTCGTACCACCCGACAAAAATGGGCCGAAATCAGTATTTTCGGGCCAAACGATGGCTAGGGTTTGAAATTTGACACGGAACCCGAGACACAGTCATAAATTGAGGAGAAGAATGCTATAAGGATCTCGCGGTCCTCGATTTCATCTGCACTTTTCGGGCGATTTTCGTACCACCCGACAAAAATAGGTCGAAATCGGTATTTTCGGGCCAGACGATGGCTAGGGTTTGAAATCCTACAAGAAACCCGAGACACAATCATAAATTTTGGAGAAGAATGCTACAAGGATCTCGCGGTCGTCGATTTCATCTGCACTTTTCGGGCGATTTTCGTACCACCCGACAAAAATGGGGCGAAATCGGTATTTTCGGGCCAGACAATGGCTAGGGTTTGCAATCCGACACGGAACCCGAGACACATTCATAAATTTAGGAGAAGAATGCTACAAGGATCTCGCGGTCGTCGATTTCATCTGGACTTTTCGGGCGATTTTCGTACCACCCGACAAAAATGGGCCGAAATCGGTATTTTCGGGCCAGACGATGGCTAGGGTTTGAAATCCGACATGGAACCCGAGACACAGTCATAAATTTAGGAGAAGAATGCTACGAGGATCTCGCGGTCGTCGATTTCATCTGGACTTTTCGGGCGATTTTCGTACCACCCGACAAAAATGGGCCGAAATCGGTATTTTCGGGCCAGACGATGGCTAGGGTTTGAAATCCGACACGGAACCCGAGACACAGTCATAAATTTAGGAGAAGAATGCTACAAGGATCACGCGGTCGTCGATTTCATCTGCACTTTTCGGGCGATTTTCGTACCACCCGACAAAAATGGGCCGAAATCGGTATTTTCGGGCCAGACGATGGCTAGGGTTTGAAATCCGACACGGAACCCGAGACACATTCATAAATTGAGGAGAAGAATGCTACAAGGATCTTGCGGTCGTCGATTTCATTTGCACTTTTCGGGCGGTTTTCGTATTACCCGAAAAAAATGGGCCGAAATCGGTATTTTCGGGCCAGCCGATGGCTAGGGTTTGAAATCCAACACGGAACCCGAGAAAGAGTCATATATTTTGGAGAAGAATGCTATAAGGATCTCGCGATCGTCGATTTCATATTCACTTTTCGGGCGATTTTCCTACCACCCGACAAAAATGGACCGAAATCGGTATTTTCGGGCCAGACGATGGCTAGGGTTTGAAATCCTACACGGAACCCGAGACACAGTCATAAATTTTGGAGAAGAATGCTTCAAGGATCTCGCGGTCATCGATTTCATCTGGACTTTTCGGGCGATTTTCGTACCACCTGACAAAAATGGGCCGAAATCGGTATTTTCGGGACAGACGATGGCTAGGGTTTAAAATTTGACACGGAACCCGAGACACAGTCATAAATTTAGGAGAAGAATGCTACAAGGATCTCGCCGTCGTCGATTTCATCTACACTTTTCGGGCGATTTTCGTACCACCCGACAAAAATGGGTAGAAATCGGCATTTTCGGGCCAGACGATGGCTAGGGTTTGAAATCCAACACGGAACCCGAGACACATTCATAAATTTAGGAGAAGAATGCTACAAGGATCTCGCGGTCGTCGATTTCATCTGCACTTTTCGGGCGATTTTCGTACCACCCGACAAAAATGGGCAGAAATCAGTATTTTCGGGCCAAACGATGGCTAGGGTTTGAAATCCGACACCAAACCCGAGACACAGTCATAAATTTAGGAGAAGAATGTTGCAAGAATCTCGAAGTCGTCGATTTCATCTTCACTTTTCGGGCGATTTTCGTACCACCCGACAAAAATGGGCCGAAATTGGTATTTTCGTGCCAGCCGATGGCTAGGGTTTGAAATCCAACACGGAACCCGAGACACAGTCATGTATTTTGGAGAAGAATGCTATAAGGATCTCGCGGTCGTCGATTTCATCTGGAATTTTCGGGCGATTTTCGTACCACCCGACAAAAATGGGCCGAAATCGGTATTTTCGGGCCAAACGATGGCTAGGGTTTGAAATTTGACACGGAACCCGAGACACAGTCATAAATTGAGGAGAAGAATGCTATAAGGATCTCGCGGTCCTCGATTTCATCTGCACTTTTCGGGCGATTTTCGTACCACCCGACAAAAATAGGTCGAAATCGGTATTTTCGGGCCAGACGATGGCTAGGGTTTGAAATCCTACAAGAAACCCGAGACACAATCATAAATTTTGGAGAAGAATGCTACAAGGATCTCGCGGTCGTCGATTTCATCTGCACTTTTCGGGCGATTTTCGTACCACCCGACAAAAATGGGGCGAAATCGGTATTTTCGGGCCAGACAATGGCTAGGGTTTGCAATCCGACACGGAACCCGAGACACATTCATAAATTTAGGAGAAGAATGCTACAAGGATCTCGCGGTCGTCGATTTCATCTGGACTTTTCGGGCGATTTTCGTACCACCCGACAAAAATGGGCAGAAATCGGTATTTTCGGGCCAGACGATGGCTAGGTTTTGAAATCCGACACGAAACCCGAGACACAGTCATAAATTTAGGAGAAGAATGCTGCACGAATCTCGCAGTTCGTACCACCCGACAAAAATGGGCCGAAATCTGTATTTTCGGGCCAGTCGATGGCTAGGGTTTGAAATCCAAAACGGAACCCGAGACACAGTCATATATTTTGGAGAAGAATGCTATAAGGATCTCGCGGTCGTCGATTTCATCTGCACTTTTCGGGCGATTTTCGTACCACCTGACAAAAATGGGCAGAAATCGGTATTTTCGGGCCAGGCTATGGCTAAGGTTTGAAATCCAACACGAAACCCGAGACACAGTCATAAATTTAGGAGAAGAATACTACAAAAATCTCGCGGTCGTCGATTTCATCTGTACTTTTCGGGCGATTTTCGTACCACCCGACAAAAATGGGCCGAAATCGGTATTTTCGGGCCAGACGATGGCTAGGGTTTGAAATCCGACACGAAATTCGAGAAACAATCATAAATTTAGGAGAAGAATGCTGCAAGAATCTCGCAGTCGTCGATTTCATCTACACTTTTCGGGCGATTTTCGTACCACCCGACAAAAATGGGCCGAAATCGGTATTTTCGGGCCAGACGATGGCTAGGGTTTGAAATCCGACACGGAACCCGAGACACATTCATAAATTGAGGAGAAGAATGCTACAAGGATCTCGCGGTCGTCGATTTCATTTGCACTTTTCGGGCGGTTTTCGTATTACCCGAAAAAAATGGGCCGAAATCGGTATTTTCGGGCCAGCCGATGGCTAGGGTTTGAAATCCAACACGGAACCCGAGAAAGAGTCATATATTTTGGAGAAGAATGCTATAAGGATCTCGCGGTCGTCGATTTCATCTGCACTTTTCGGGCGATTTTCGTACCACCCGACAAAAATGGGCCGAAATCGGTATTTTCGGGCCAGACGATGGCTAGGGTTTGAAATCCGACACGGAACCCGAGACACATTCATAAATTGAGGAGAAGAATGCTACAAGGATCTTGCGGTCGTCGATTTCATTTGCACTTTTCGGGCGGTTTTCGTATTACCCGAAAAAAATGGGCCGAAATCGGTATTTTCGGGCCAGCCGATGGCTAGGGTTTGAAATCCAACACGGAACCCGAGAAAGAGTCATATATTTTGGAGAAGAATGCTATAAGGATCTCGCGATCGTCGATTTCATCTGCACTTTTCGGGCGATTTTCCTACCACCTGACAAAAATGGACCGAAATCGGTATTTTCGGGCCAGACGATGGCTAGGGTTTGAAATCCTACACGGAACCCGAGACACAGTCATAAATTTTGGAGAAGAATGCTTCAAGGATCTCGCGGTCATCGATTTCATCTGGACTTTTCGGGCGATTTTCGTACCACCTGACAAAAATGGGCCGAAATCGGTATTTTCGGGACAGACGATGGCTAGGGTTTAAAATTTGACACGGAACCCGAGACACAGTCATAAATTTAGGAGAAGAATGCTACAAGGATCTCGCCGTCGTCGATTTCATCTACACTTTTCGGGCGATTTTCGTACCACCCGACAAAAATGGGTAGAAATCGGCATTTTCGGGCCAGACGATGGCTAGGGTTTGAAATCCAACACGGAACCCGAGACACATTCATAAATTTAGGAGAAGAATGCTACAAGGATCTCGCGGTCGTCGATTTCATCTGCACTTTTCGGGCGATTTTCGTACCACCCGACAAAAATGGGCAGAAATCAGTATTTTCGGGCCAAACGATGGCTAGGGTTTGAAATCCGACACCAAACCCGAGACACAGTCATAAATTTAGGAGAAGAATGTTGCAAGAATCTCGAAGTCGTCGATTTCATCTTCACTTTTCGGGCGATTTTCGTACCACCCGACAAAAATGGGCCGAAATTGGTATTTTCGTGCCAGCCGATGGCTAGGGTTTGAAATCCAACACGGAACCCGAGACACAGTCATGTATTTTGGAGAAGAATGCTATAAGGATCTCGCGGTCGTCGATTTCATCTGGAATTTTCGGGCGATTTTCGTACCACCCGACAAAAATGGGCCGAAATCGGTATTTTCGGGCCAAACGATGGCTAGGGTTTGAAATTTGACACGGAACCCGAGACACAGTCATAAATTGAGGAGAAGAATGCTATAAGGATCTCGCGGTCCTCGATTTCATCTGCACTTTTCGGGCGATTTTCGTACCACCCGACAAAAATAGGTCGAAATCGGTATTTTCGGGCCAGACGATGGCTAGGGTTTGAAATCCTACAAGAAACCCGAGACACAATCATAAATTTTGGAGAAGAATGCTACAAGGATCTCGCGGTCGTCGATTTCATCTGCACTTTTCGGGCGATTTTCGTACCACCCGACAAAAATGGGGCGAAATCGGTATTTTCGGGCCAGACAATGGCTAGGGTTTGCAATCCGACACGGAACCCGAGACACATTCATAAATTTAGGAGAAGAATGCTACAAGGATCTCGCGGTCGTCGATTTCATCTGGACTTTTCGGGCGATTTTCGTACCACCCGACAAAAATGGGCAGAAATCGGTATTTTCGGGCCAGACGATGGCTAGGTTTTGAAATCCGACACGAAACCCGAGTCACAGTCATAAATTTAGGAGAAGAATGCTGCACGAATCTCGCAGTTCGTACCACCCGACAAAAATGGGCCGAAATCTGTATTTTCGGGCCAGTCGATGGCTAGGGTTTGAAATCCAAAACGGAACCCGAGACACAGTCATATATTTTGGAGAAGAATGCTATAAGGATCTCGCGGTCGTCGATTTCATCTGCACTTTTCGGGCGATTTTCGTACCACCTGACAAAAATGGGCAGAAATCGGTATTTTCGGGCCAGGCTATGGCTAAGGTTTGAAATCCAACATGAAACCCGAGACACAGTCATAAATTTAGGAGAAGAATGCTACAAAAATCTCGCGGTCGTCGATTTCATCTGTACTTTTCGGGCGATTTTCGTACCACCCGACAAAAATGGGCCGAAATCGGTATTTTCGGGCCAAACGATGGCTAGGGTTTGAAATCCGACACAAAATTCGAGAAACAATCATAAATTTAGGAGAAGAATGCTGCAAGAATCTCGCAGTCGTCGATTTCATCTGCACTTTTCGGGCGATTTTCGTACCACCCGACAAAAATGGGCCGAAATCGGTATTTTCGGGCCAGACGATGGCTAGGGTTTGAAATCCGACACGGAACCCGAGACACATTCATAAATTGAGGAGAAGAATGCTACAAGGATCTCGCGGTCGTCGATTTCATTTGCACTTTTCGGGCGGTTTTCGTATTACCCGAAAAAAATGGGCCGAAATCGGTATTTTCGGGCCAGCCGATGGCTAGGGTTTGAAATCCAACACGGAACCCGAGAAAGAGTCATATATTTTGGAGAAGAATGCTATAAGGATCTCGCGGTCGTCGATTTCATCTGCACTTTTCGGGCGATTTTCGTACCACCCGACAAAAATGGGCCGAAATCGGTATTTTCGGGCCAGACGATGGCTAGGGTTTGAAATCTGACACGGAACCCGAGACACAGTCATAAATTTTGGAGAAGAATGCTACAAGGATCTCGCAGTCGTCGATTTCATCTGGACTTTTCGGGCGATTTTCGTACCACCCGACAAAAATTGGCCGAAATCGGTATTTTCGGGCGAGACGATGGCTAGGGTTTGAAATCCGACACGGAACCCGAGACACATTCATAAATTTAGGAGAAGAATGCTACAAGGATCTCGCGGTCGTCGATTTCATCTGGACTTTTCGGGCGATTTTCGTACCACCCGACAAAAATGGGCCGAAATCGGTATTTTCGGGCCAGACGATGGCTAGGGTTTAAAATGCGACACGAAACCCGAGACACAGTCATAAATTGAGGAGAAGAATGCTACAAGGATCTCGCGGTCGTCAATTTCATCTGCACACAAGGATCTCGCGGTCGTCAATTTCATCTGGACTTTTCGGGCCATTTTCGTACCACCTAACAAAAATGGGCCGAAATCGGTATTTTCGGGCCAGACGATGGCTAGGGTTTGAAATCCGACACGGAACCCGACACACATTCATAAATTTAGGAGAAGAATGCTACAAGGATCTCGCGGTCGTCGATTTCATCTGCACTTTTCGGGCGATTTTTGTACCACCCGACAAAAATGGGCCGAAATCGGTATTTTCGGGCTAGACGATGGCTAGGGTTTGAAATCTGACACGAAACCCGAGACACAGTCATAAATTTAGGAGAAGAATGCTATAAGAATCTCGCGGTCGTCGATTTCATCTGCACTTTTCGGGCGATTTTCCAACCACCCAACAAAAATGGGCCGAAATCGGTATTTTCGGGCCAGACGATGGCTAGGGTTTGAAATCCGACACGGAACCCGAGACACATTCATAAATTTAGGAGAAGAATGCTACAAGGATCTCGCAGTCGTCGATTTCATCTGGACTTTTCGGGCGATTTTCGTACCACCCGACAAAAATGGGCCGAAATCGGTATTTTCGGGCCAGACGATGGCTAGGGTTTAAAATTTGACACGGAACCCGAGACACAGTCATAAATTTAGGAGAAGAATGCTACAAGGATCTCGCCGTCGTCGATTTCATCTACACTTTTCGGGCGATTTTCGTACCACCCGACAAAAATGGGTAGAAATCGGCATTTTCGGGCCAGACGATGGCTAGGGTTTGAAATCCAACACGGAACCCGAGACACATTCATAAATTTAGGAGAAGA
>JBBPBP010009779.1:68835749-68862262 GCA_037974735.1 Cicer chorassanicum
CCCGAGACACAGTCATAAATTTAGGAGAAGAATGCTGCAAGAATCTCGCAGTCGTCGATTTCATCTGGACTTTTCGGGCGATTTTCATACCACCCGACAAAAATGGGCCGAAATCGGTATTTTCGGGACAGACGATGGCTAGGGTCTGAAATCCGACACAGAACCCGAGACACAGTCATAAATTGTGGAGAAGTTTGCTACAAGGATCTCGCGGTCGTCGATTTCATCTGCACTTTTCGGACGGTTTTCGTACCACCCGACAAAAATGGTCCGAAATCGGTATTTTCGGGCCAGCCGATGTCTAGGTTTTGAAATCCAACACGGAACCCGAGACACAGTAATATATTTTGGAGAAGAATGCTATAAGGATCTCGCGGTCGTCGATTTCATCTGCACTTTTCGGGCGATTTTCGTACCACCCGACAAAAATGGGCCGAAATCGGTATTTTCGGGCCAGACGATGGCTAGGGTTTGAAATCCTACACGGAACCCGAGACACAGTCATAAATTGAGGAGAAGAATTCTACAAGGATCTCGCGGTCGTCGATTTCATCTACACTTTTCGGGCGATTTTCGTAACACCCGGCAAAAATGGGCCGAAATCGGTATTTTCGGGCCAAATGATGGCTAGGGTTTGAAATCCGACACGAAACCCGAGACACAGTCATAAATATAGGTGAAGAATGCTACAAGGATCTCGCTGTCGTCGATTTCATCTACACTTTTCGGGCGATTTTCGTACCACCCGACAAAAATGGGCCGAAATCGGTATTTTCGGGCAAAACGATGGCTAGGGTTTGAAATCCGACACGGAACCCGAGACACATTCATAAATTTAGGAGAAGAATGCTACAAGGATCTCGCGGTTGTCGATTTCATATGCACTTTTCGGGCGATTTTCGTACCACCCGACAAAAATGGGCCGAAATCGGTATTTTCGGGCCAGACGATGGCTAGGGTTTGAAATTTGACACGGAACCCGAGACACAGTCATAAATTTAGGAGAAGAATGCTACAAGGATCTCGCCGTCGTCGATTTCATCTACACTTTTCGGGCGATTTTCGTACCACCCGACAAAAATGGGCCGAAATCGGTATTTTCGGGCCAGACGATGGCTAGGGTTTGAAATCCGACACGGAACCCGAGACACAGTCATAAATTGAGGAGAAGAATGCTACAAGGATCTCGCGGTCGTCGATTTAACTGCACTTTTCGAGCGATTTTCGTACCACCTGACAAAAATGGGCTGAAATCGGTATTTTCGGGCCAGACGATGGCTAGGGTTTGAAATCCGACACGGAACCCGAGACACATTCATAAAATAAGGAGAAGATTGCTAGAAGGATCTCGCGGTCGTCGATTTCATCTGCACTTTTCGGGCGATTTTCGTACCACCCGACAAAAATGGGCCGAAATCGGTATTTTCGGGCCAGACGATGGCTAGGGTTTGAAATCCGTCACGAAACCCGAGACACAGTCATAAATTTAGGAGAAGAATGCTGCAAGAATCTCGCAGTCGTCGATTTCATCTGCACTTTTCGGGTGATTTTCGTACCACCCGACAAAAATGGGCCGGAATCGGTATTTTCGGGGCAAACGATGGCTAGGGTTTGAAATCTGACACGGAACCCGAGACACAGTCATAAATTGAGGAGAAGAATACTACAAGGATCTCGCGGTCGTCGATTTCATCTGCACTTTTCGGGCGGTTATCGTACCACCCGACAAAAATGGGCCGAAATCGGTATTTTCGGGTCAGCCGATTTTTAGGGTTTGAAATCCAACAGGGAACCCGAGACACACTCATATATTTTGGAGAAGAATGCTATAAGGATCTCGCGGTCGTTGATTTCATCTGCTCTTTTCGGGCGATTTTCGAACCACCCGACAAAAATGGTCCGAAATCGGTATTTTCGGGCCAAACGATGGCTAGGGTTTGAAATCCTACAAGGAACCCAAGACACAGTCATAAATTTTGGAGAAGAATGCTACAAGGATCTCCCGGTCGTCGATTTCATCTGGACTTTTCGGGCGATTTTCGTACCACCCGACAAAAATGGGCCGAAATCGGTATTTTCGGGCCAGACGATGGCTAGGGTTTGAAATCCGACACGGAACCCGAGACACATTCATAAATTTAGGAGAAGAATGCTATAAGGATCTCGCGGTCGTCGATTTCATCTGCACTTTTCGGGCGATTTTCGTACCACCCGACAAAAATGGGCCGAAATCGGTATTTTCGGGCCAGACGATGGCTAGGGTTTGAAATCCTACACGGAACCCGAGACACAGTCATAAATTGAGGAGAAGAATTCTACAAGGATCTCGCGGTCGTCGATTTCATCTACACTTTTCGGGCGATTTTCGTAACACCCGGCAAAAATGGGCCGAAATCGGTATTTTCGGGCCAAATGATGGCTAGGGTTTGAAATCCGACACGAAACCCGAGACACAGTCATAAATATAGGTGAAGAATGCTACAAGGATCTCGCTGTCGTCGATTTCATCTACACTTTTCGGGCGATTTTCGTACCACCCGACAAAAATGGGCCGAAATCGGTATTTTCGGGCAAAACGATGGCTAGGGTTTGAAATCCGACACGGAACCCGAGACACATTCATAAATTTAGGAGAAGAATGCTACAAGGATCTCGCGGTTGTCGATTTCATATGCACTTTTCGGGCGATTTTCGTACCACCCGACAAAAATGGGCCGAAATCGGTATTTTCGGGCCAGACGATGGCTAGGGTTTGAAATTTGACACGGAACCCGAGACACAGTCATAAATTTAGGAGAAGAATGCTACAAGGATCTCGCCGTCGTCAATTTCATCTACAATTTTTGGGCGATTTTCGTACCACCCGACAAAAATGGGCCGAAATCGGTATTTTCGGGCCAGACGATGCCTAGGGTTTGAAATCCGACACGAAACCCGAGACACAATCATAAATTTAGGAGAAGAAAGCTACAAGAATCTCGCGGTCGTCGATTTCATCTGCACTTTTCGGGCGATATTCGTACCACCCGACAAAAATGGGCCGAAATCGGTATTTTCGGGCCAAACGATGGCTAGGGTTTGAAATCCGACACGGAACCCGAGACACATTAATAAATTTAGGAGAAGAATGCTACAAGGATCTCGCGGTCGTCGATTTCATCTGCACTTTTCGGGCGATTTTCGTACCACCCGACAAAAATGAGCCGAAATCGGTATTTTCGGGCAAGACAATGGCTAGGGTTTGCAATCCGACACGGAACCCGAGACACAGTCATAAATTTTTGAGAAGAATACTACAAGGATCTCGCGGTCGTCGATTTCATCTAGACTTTTCAGGCCATTTTCGTATTACCCGACTAAAATGGGCCGAAATCGGTATTTTCGGGCCAAACGATGGCTTGGGTTTGAAATCCGACACGGAACCCGAGATACATTCATAAATTTAAGAGAAGAATGCTACAAGGATCTCGCGGTCGTCGATTTCATCTGCACTTTTCGGGCGATTTTCGTACCACCCGACAAAAATGGGCCGAAATCGGTATTTTCGGGCCAGACGATTGCTAGGGTTTGAAATCCGACACGAAAACCGAGACAAAGTCATAAAAATTTAGGAGAAGAATGCTACAAGAATCTCGCGGTCGTCGATTTCATCTGCACTTTTCGGGCGATTTTCGTACCACCCGACAAAAATAGGCCGAAATCGGTATTTTCTGGCCAGACGATGGCTAGGGTTGGAATCCTACACGGAACCCGAGACAAAGTCATAAATTTTGGACAAGAATGCTACAAGGATCTCGCGGTCGTCGATTTCATCTGCACTTTTCGGGCGATTTTCGTACCACCCGACAAAAATAGGCCGAAATCGGTATTTTCGGGCCAGACTTTGGCTAGGGTTTGAAATCCTACCTGGAACCCGAGACACAGTCATAAATTTTGGAGATGAATGCTACAAGAATCTCGCAGTCGTCGATTTCATCTGGACTTTTCGGGCAATTTACGTACCACCCGACAAAAATAGGCCGAAATCGGTATTTTCGGGCCAAACGATGGCTAGGGTTTGAAATCTGACACGGAACCCTAGACACATTAATAAATTTAGGAGAAGAATGCTACAAGAATCTCGCGGTCGTCGATTTCATCTGCACTTTTCGGGCGATTTTCGTACCACCCGACAAAAATGGGCCGAAATCGATATTTTCGGGCCAGACGATGGCTAGGGTTTGAAATCCGACACGAAACCCGAGACACAGTCATAAATTTAGGAGAAGAATGCTGCAAGAATCTCGCAGTCGTCGATTTCATCGGCACTTTTCGGGCGATTTTCGTACCACCTGACAAAAATGGGCCGAAATCGGTATTTTCGGGCCAGACGATGGCTAGGGTTTGAAATCTGACACGGAACCCGAGACCCAGTCATAAATTGAGGAGAAGAATACTACAAGGATCTCGCGGTCGTCGATTTCATCTGCACTTTTCGGGCGGTTTTCGTACCACCCGACAAAAATGGGCCGAAATCGGTATTTTCGGGCCAGCCGATGGCTAGGGTTTGAAATCCAACAGGGAACCCGAGACACACTCATATATTTTGGAGAAGAATGCTATAAGGATCTCGCGGTCGTCGATTTCATCTACACTTTTCGGGCGATTTTCGTACCACCCGACAAAAATGGGCCGAAATCGGTATTTTCGGGCCAGACGATGGCTAGGGTTTGAAATCCGACATGAAACCCGAGACAGAGTCATAAATTTAGGAGAAGAATGCTGCAAGAATCTCGCAGTCGTCGATTTCATCTGCACTTTTCGGGCGATTTTCGTACCACCCGACAAAAATGGTCTGAAATCGGTATTTTCGGGCCAGACGATGGCTAGGGTTTGAAATTTGACACGGAACCCGAGACACAGTCATAAATTTAGGAGAACAATGCTACAAGGATCTCGCGGTCGTCGATTTCATCTGCACTTTTCGGGCGATTTTGGTACCACCCAACAAAAATGGGCCGAAATCGGTATTTTCGTGCCAGACGATGGCTAGGGTTTGCAATCCGGCACGGAACCCGAGACACATTCATAAATTTGGGAGAAGAATGCTACAAGGATCTCCCGGTCGTCGATTTCATCTGGACTTTTCAGGCGATTTTCGTACCACCCGACAAAAATAGGCCGACATTGGTATTTTTGGGCCAGACGATGGCTAGGGTTTGAAATCCGACACGGAACCCGAGACACAATCATAAATTTAGGAGAAGAATGCTACAAGGATCTCGCGGTCGTCGATTTCATCTGCACTTTTCGGGCGATTTTCGTACCACCCGACAAAAATGGGCCGAAATCGGTATTTTCGGGCTAGACGATGGCTAGGGTTTGAAATCCGACACGGAACCCGAGACACATTCATAAATTTAGGAGAAGAATGCTACAAGGATCTCGCGGTCGTCGATTTCATCTGCACTTTTCGGGCGATTTTCGTACCACCCGACAAAAATGGGCCGAACTCGGTATTTTCGGGCCAGACGATGGCTAGGGTTTGAAATCCGACACGGAACCCGAGACACAGTCATAAATTTTGGAGAAGAATGCTACAAGGATCTCGCGGTCGTCGATTTCATCTGGACTTTTTCGTACCACCCGACAAAAATGGGCCGAAATCGGTATTTTCGGGCCAGACGATGGCTAGGGTTTGAAATTTGACACGGAACCCGAGACACTGTCATAAATTTAGGAGAAGAATGCTACAAGGATCTCGCCGTCGTCGATTTCATCTACACTTTTCGGGCGATTTTCGTACCACCCGACAAAAATGGGCCGAAATCGGTATTTTCGGGCCAGACGATGGCTAGGGTTTGAAATCCGACACGGAACCCGAGACACATTCATAAATTTAGGAGAAGAATGCTACAAGGATCTCGCGGTCGTCGATTTCATCTGCACGTTTCGGGCGATTTTCGTACAACCCGACAAAAATAGGTCGAAATCGGTATTTTCGGGCCAGACGATGGCTAGGGTTTGAAATCCTACACGGAACCCGAGACACAGTCATAAATTTAGGAGAAGAATGCTACAAGAATCTCGCAGTCGTCCATTTCATCTGCACTTTTCGGGCAATTTTCGTACCACCCGACAAAAATGAGCCGAAATCGGTATTTTCGGGCCAGACAATGGCTAGGGTTTGCAATCCGACACGGAACCCGAGATACATTCATAAATTTAAGAGAAGAATGCTACAAGGATCTCGCGGTCGTCGATTTCATCTGCACTTTTCGGGTGATTTTCGTACCACCCGACAAAAATGGGCCGAAATCGGTATTTTCGGGCCAGACGATTGCTAGGGTTTGAAATCCGACAGGAAAACCGAGACACAGTCATAAATTTAGGAGAAGAATGCTAAGAGAATCTCGCGGTCGTCGATTTCATCTGCACTTTTCGGGCGATTTTCATACCACCCGACAAAAATAGGCCGAAATCGGTATTTTCAGGCCAGACGATGGCTAGGGTCTGAAATCCGACACGGAACCCGAGACACAGTCATAAATTGAGGAGAAGAATGCTACAAGGATCTCGTGGTCGTCGATTTCATCTGCACTTTTCGGACGGTTTTCGTACCTCCCGACAAAAATGGGCCGAAATCGGTATTTTCGGGCCAGACGATGGCTAGGGTTTGAAATCCGACACGGAACCCGAGACACATTCATAAATTTAGGAGAAGAATGCTACAAGGATCTCGCGGTCGTCGATTTCATCTGCACTTTTCGGGCGATTTTCGTACCACCCGACAAAAATGGGCCGAAATTGGTATTTTCGGGCCAAACGATGGCTAGGGTTTGAAATCCGACACGGAACCCAAGACACAGTCATAAATTTAGGAGAAGAATGCTACAAGGATCTCGCGGTCGTCGATTTCATCTGGACTTTTCGGGCGATTTTCGTACCACCCGACAAAAATGGGCCGAAATCGGTATTTTCGGGCCAGACGATTGCTAGGGTTTGAAATCCGACACGAAAACCGAGACACAGTCATAAATTTAGGAGAAGAATGCTACAAGAATCTCGCGGTCGTTGATTTCATCTGCACTTTTCGGGCGTTTTTCATACCACCCGACAAAAATAGGCCGAAATCGGTATTTTCGGGCTAGACGATGGCCAGGGTTTGAAATCCTACACGGAACCCGAGACAAAGTCATAAATTTTGGACAAGAATGCTACAAGGATCTCGCGGTCGTCGATTTCATATGAACTTTTCGGGCGATTTTCGTACCACCCGACAAAAATGGGCCGAAATCGGTATTTTCGGGCCAGACGATGGCTAGGGTTTGAAATCTGACACGTAACCCGAGACACAGTCATAAATTGAGGAGAAGAATGCTACAAGGATCTCGCGGTCGTCGATTTCATCTGCACTTTTCGGGCGATTTTCGTACCACCCGACAAAAATAGGCCGAAATCGGTATTTTCGGGCCAGACGTTGGCTAGGGTTTGAAATCCTACACGGAACCCGAGACACAGTCATAAATTTTGGAGAAGAATGCTACAAGGATCTCGCGGTCGTCGATTTCATCTGGACTTTTCGGGCAATTTTCGTACCACCCAACAAAAATTGGCCGAAATCGATATTTTCGGGCCAGACGATGGCTACGATTTGAAATCCAACACGGAACCCAAGACATAGTCATAAATTGAGGAGAAGAATGCTACAAGGATCTCGCGGTCGTAGATTTCATCTGCACTTTTCGGGCGATTTTCGTACCACCCGACAAAAATAGGCCGAAATCGGTATTTTCGGGCCAGACGATGGCTAGGGTTTGAAATCCGACACGGAACCCGAGACACAGTCATAAATTTTGGAGAAGAATGCTACAAGGATCTCGCGGTCGTCGATTTCATCTGCACTTTTCGGGCCATTTTCGTACCACCCGACAAAAATGGGCCGAAATCGGTATTTTCGGGCCAGACGATGGCTAGGGTTTGAAATCCGACACGGAACCCGAGACACATTCATAAATTTAGGAGAAGAATGCTACAAGGATCTCGCGGTCGTTGATTTGATCACACTTTTCGGGCGATTTTCATACCACCCGACAAAAATGGGCCGAAATCGGTATATTCGGGCCAGACGATGGCTAGGGTTTGAAATCCGACACAAAACCCGGGACATAGTCATAAATTTAGGAGAAGAATGCTACAAGAATCTCGCGGTCGTCGATTTCATCTGCACTTTTCGGGCGATTTTCGTACCACCCGACAAAAATGGGCCGAAATCGGTATTTTCGGGCCAGACGATGGCTAGGGTTTGAAATCCGACACGGAACCCGAGACACAGTCATAAAATTAGGAGAAGAATGCTACAAGGATCTTGCGGTCGTCTATTTCATCTGCACTTTTCGGGCGATTTTCGTACAACACGACAAAAATGGGCCGAAATCGGTATTTTCGGGCCAGACGATGGCTAGGGTTTGAAATCTGACACAGAACCCGAGACACAGTCATAAAATTAGGAGAAGAATGCTACAAGGATCTCACGGTCGTCGATTTCATCTGCACTTTTCGGGCGATTTTCGTACCACCCGACAAAAATGGGCCGAAATCGGTATTTTCGGGCCAGACGATGGCTAGGGTTTGAAATTTGACACGGAACCCGAGACACAGTCATAAATTTAGGAGAAGAATGCTACAAGGATCTTGCGATCGTCGATTTAATCAGGACTTTTCAGGCGGTTTTCGTACCACCCGCCAAAAATGGGCCGAAATCGGTATTTTCGGGCCAAACGATGGCTAGGGTTTGAAATCCGACACGAAACCCGAGACACTGTCATAAATTTAGGAGAAGAATGCTACAAGAATCTCACGGTCGTCGATTTCATCTGCATTTTTCGGGCGATTTTCGTACCACCCGACAAAAATTAGCCGAAATCGGTATGTTCGGGCCAGACGATGGCTAGGGTTTGAAATCCGACACGGAACCCGAGACACAGTCATAAATTGAGGAGAAGAATGCTACAAGGATCTCGCGGTCGTCGATTTCATCTGCACTTTTCGGGCGATTTTCGTACCACCCGACAAAAATGGGCCGAAATCAGTATTTTCGGACCAGACGATGGCTAGGGTTTGAAATCCGAAACGGAACCCGAGACACAGTCATAAATTTTGGAGAAGAATGCTACAAGGATCTCGCGGTCGTCGATTTCATCAGGACTTTTCGGGCGATTTTCATACCAACCGACAAAAATGGGCCGAAATCGGTATTTTCGAGCCAGACGATGGCTAGGGTTTGAAATCTGACACGGAACCTGAGACACAGTCATAAATTTTGGAGGAGAATGGTACAAGGATCTCGCGGTCGTCGATTTCATATGCACTTTTCGGGCGATTTTCGTACCACCCGACAAAAATGGGCCGAAATCGGTATTTTCGGGCCAGACGATGGCTAGGGTTTGAAATCTGACACGGAACCCGAGACACAGTCATAAATTTAGGAGAAGAATGCTACAAGGATCTCACGGTCGTCGATTTCATCTGGACTTTTCGGGCGATTTTCGTACCACCCGACAAAAATGGGCCGAAATCGGTATTTTCGGGCCAGACGATGGCTAGGGTTTGAAATCCTACACGGAACCCGAGACACAGTCATAAATTTAGGAGAAGAATGCTACAAGAATCTCGCGGTCGTCGATTTCATCTGCACTTTTCGGGCGATTTTCGTACCACCCGACAAAAATGGGCCGAAATCGGTATTTTCGGGCCAGACGATGGCTAGGGTTTGAAATCCGACACGGAACCCGAGACACATTCCTAAATTTAGGAGAAGAATGCTACAAGGATCTCGCGGTCGTCGATTTCATCTGGACTTTTCGGGCCATTTTCGTACCACCCGACAAAAATGGGCCGAAATCGGTATTTTCGGGCCAGACGATGGCTAGGGTTTGAAATTTGACACGGAACCCGAGACACTGTCATAAATTTAAGAGAAGAATGCTACAAGGATCTCGCCGTCGTCGATTTCATCTACACTTTTCGGGCGATTTTCGTACCACCCGACAAAAATGGGGCGAAATCGGTATTTTCGGGCCAGACGATGGCTAGGGTTTGAAATCCGACACGGAACCCGAGACACATTCATAAATTTAGGAGAAGAATGCTACAATGATCTCGCGGTCGTCGATTTCATCTGCACTTTTCGGGCGATTTTCGTACAACCCGACAAAAATAGGCCGAAATCGGTATTTTCGGGCCAGACGATGGCTAGGGTTTGAAATCCTACACGGAACCCGAGACACAGTCGTAAATTTAGGAGAAGAATGCTACAAGAATCTCGCAGTCGTCCATTTCATCTACACTTTTCGGGCAATTTTCGTACCACCCGACAAAAATGAGCCGAAATCGGTATTTTCGGGCCAGACAATGGCTAGGGTTTGCAATCCGACACGGAACCCGAGATACATTCATAAATTTAAGAGAAGAATGCTACAAGGATCTCGCGGTCGTCGATTTCATCTGCACTTTTCGGCCAATTTTCGTACCACCCGACAAAAATGGGCCGAAATCGGTATTTTCGGGCCAGACGATGGCTAGGGTTTGAAATCCGACACGGAACCCGAGACACATTCATAAATTTATGAGAAGAATGCTACAAGGATCTCGCGGTCGTCGATTTCATCTGCACTTTTCGGGCGATTTTCGTACCACCCGACAAAAATGGGCCGAAATCGGTATTTTCGGGCCAGATGATGGCTAGGGTTTGAAATCCGACACGAAACCCGAGACGCAGTCATAAATTTAGGAGAAGAATGCTACAAGAATCTCGCGGTCGTCGATTTCATCTGCACTTTTCGGGCGATTTTCGTACCACCCGACAAAAATAGGCCAAAATCGGTATTTTCGGGCCAGACGATGGCTAGAGTTTGAAATCCAACACGGAACCTGAGACACAGTGATATATTTTGGAGAAGAATGCTATAAGGATCTCGCGGTCGTCGATGTCATCTGCACTTTTCGGGCGATTTTCGTACCACCCTACAAAAATAGGCTGAAATCGGTATTTTTGGGCCAGACGATGGCTAGGGTTTGAAATCCTACACGGAACCCGAGACACAGTCATAAATTTTGGAGAAGAATGCTACAAGGATCTCGCGGTCGTCGATTTCATCTGGACTTTTCGGGCAATTTTCGTACCACCCAACAAAAATTGGCCGAAATCGATATTTTCGGGCCAGACGATGGCTACGATTTGAAATCCAACACGGAACCCAAGACATAGTCATAAATTGAGGAGAAGAATGCTACAAGGATCTCGCGGTCGTAGATTTCATCTGCACTTTTCGGGCGATTTTCGTACCACCCGACAAAAATAGGCCGAAATCGGTATTTTCGGGCCAGACGATGGCTAGGGTTTGAAATCCGACACGGAACCCGAGACACAGTCATAAATTTTGGAGAAGAATGCTACAAGGATCTCGCGGTCGTCGATTTCATCTGGACTTTACGGGCCATTTTCGTACCACCCGATAAAAATGGGTCGAAATCAGTATTTTCGGGCCAGACGATGGCTAGGGTTTGAAATCCGACACGGAACCCGAGACACATTCATAAATTTAGGAGAAGAATGCTACAAGGATCTCGCGGTCGTCGATTTCATCTGCACTTTTCGGGCGATTTTCGTACCACCCGACAAAAATGGGCCGAAATCGGTATTTTCGGGCTAGACGATGGCTAGGGTTTGAAATCCGACACGGAACCCGAGACACAGTCATAAATTTAAGAGAAGAATGCTACAAGGATCTCGCGGTCGTCGATTTCATATGGACTTTTCGGGCGATTTTCGTACCACCCGACAAAAATGGGCCGAAATCGGTATTTTGGGACAGACGATGGCTAGGGTTTGAAATCCGACACGGAATCCGAGACACAGTCATAAATTTAGGAGAAGAATGCTACAAGGATCTCACGGTCGTCGATTTCATCTGGACTTTTCGGGCGATTTTCGTACCACCCGACAAAAATGGGCCGAAATCGGTATTTTCGGGCCAGACGATGGCTAGGGTTTGAAATCCGACACAGAACCCGAGACACAGTCATAAATTTAAGAGAAGAATGCTACAAGGATCTCGCGGTCGTCGATTTCATCTGCACTTTTCGGGCGATTTTCGTACCACCCGACAAAAATGGGCCGAAATCGGTATTTTCGGGCCAGACGATTGCTAGGGTTTGAAATTTGACACGGAACCCGAGACACATTCATAAATTTAGGAGAAGAATGCTACAAGGATCTCGCGGTCGTCGATTTCATCTGCACTTTTCCGGCGATTTTCGTACAACCCGACAAAAATAGGCCGAAATCGGTATTTTCGGGCCAGACGATGGCTAGGGTTTGAAATCCTACACGGAACCCGAGACACAGTCATAAATTTAGCAGAAGAATGCTACAAGAATCTCGCAGTCGTCAATTTCATCTGCACTTTTCGGGCAATTTTCGTACCACCCGACAAAAATGAGCCGAAATCGGTATTTTCGGGCCAGACAATGGCTAGGGTTTGCAATCCGACACGGAACCCGAGATACATTCATAAATTTAAGAGAAGAATGCTA
Organism: Cicer chorassanicum; assembly: GCA_037974735.1. Classification (NCBI taxonomy): domain Eukaryota; kingdom Viridiplantae; phylum Streptophyta; class Magnoliopsida; order Fabales; family Fabaceae; genus Cicer; species Cicer chorassanicum. The sequence continues at coordinate 68,848,326 of JBBPBP010009779.1, forward strand.
CAAGGATCTCGCGGTCGTCGATTTCATCTGCACTTTTCGGCCAATTTTCGTACCACCCGACAAAAATGGGCCGAAATCGGTATTTTCGGGCCAGACGATGGCTAGGGTTTGAAATCCGACACGGAACCCGAGACACATTCATAAATTTATGAGAAGAATGCTACAAGGATCTCGCGGTCGTCGATTTCATCTGCACTTTTCGGGCGATTTTCGTACCACCCGACAAAAATGGGCCGAAATCGGTATTTTCGGGCCAGATGATGGCTAGGGTTTGAAATCCGACACGAAACCCGAGACGCAGTCATAAATTTAGGAGAAGAATGCTACAAGAATCTCGCGGTCGTCGATTTCATCTGCACTTTTCGGGCGATTTTCGTACCACCCGACAAAAATAGGCCAAAATCGGTATTTTCGGGCCAGACGATGGCTAGAGTTTGAAATCCAACACGGAACCTGAGACACAGTGATATATTTTGGAGAAGAATGCTATAAGGATCTCGCGGTCGTCGATGTCATCTGCACTTTTCGGCCAATTTTCGTACCACCCGACAAAAATGGGCCGAAATCGGTATTTTCGGGCCAGACGATGGCTAGGGTTTGAAATCCGACACGGAACCCGAGACACATTCATAAATTTATGAGAAGAATGCTACAAGGATCTCGCGGTCGTCGATTTCATCTGCACTTTTCGGGCGATTTTCGTACCACCCGACAAAAATGAGCCGAAATCGGTATTTTCGGGCAAGACAATGGCTAGGGTTTGCAATCCGACACGGAACCCGAGACACAGTCATAAATTTTGGAGAAGAATACTACAAGGATCTCGCGGTCGTCGATTTCATCTAGACTTTTCAGGCCATTTTCGTATTACCCGACTAAAATGGGCCGAAATTCGGTATTTTCGGGACAAACGATGGCTTGGGTTTGAAATCCGACACGGAACCCGAGATACATTCATAAATTTAAGAGAAGAATGCTACAAGGATCTCGCGGTCGTCGATTTCATCTGCACTTTTCCGGCGATTTTCGTACCACCCGAGAAAAATGGGCCGAAATCGGTATTTTCGGGCCAGACAATTGCTAGGGTTTGAAATCCGACACGAAAACCGAGACAAAGTCAGAAAAATTTAGGAGAAGAATGCTACAAGAATCTCGCGGTCGTCGATTTCATCTGCACTTTTCCGGCGATTTTCGTACCACCCGACAAAAATAGGCCGAAATCGGTATTTTCTTGCCAGACGATGGCTAGGGTTGGAATCCTACACGGAACCCGAGACACAGTCATAAATTTTGGAGAAGAATGCTACAAGAATCTCGCAGTTGTCGATTTCATCTGGACTTTTCGGGCAATTTACGTACCACCCGACAAAAATAGGCCGAAATCGGTATTTTCGGGCCAAACGATGGCTAGGGTTTGAAATCCGACACGGAACCCTAGACACATTAATAAATTTAGGAGAAGAATGCTACAAGAATCTCGCGGTTGTCGATTTCATCTGCACTTTTTGGCGATTTTCGTACCACCCAACAAAAATGGGCCGAAATCGGTATTTTCGGGCCAGACGATGGCTAGGGTTTGAAATCCGACACGGAACCCGAGACACATTCATAAATTTAGGAGAAGAATGCTACAAGAATCTCGCGGTCGTCTATTTCATCTGGACTTTTAAGGCAATTTTCGTACCACCCGACAAAAATGGGCCGAAATCAGTATTTTCGGGCCAGACGATGGCTAGGGTTTGAAATCCGACACGGAACCCGAGACACATTCATAAATTTAGGAGAAGAATGCTACAAGGATCTCGCGGTCGTCGATTTCATCTGCACTTTTCGGGCGATTTTCGTACAACCCGACAAAAATAGGCCGAAATTGGTATTTTCGGGCCAGACGATGCCTAGGGTTTGAAATCCTACACGGAACCCGAGACACAGTAATAAATTTAGGAGAAGAATGCTACAAGAATCTCGCAGTCGTCGATTTCATCTGCACTTTTCGGGCAATTTTCGTACCACCCGACAAAAATGAGCCGAAATCGGTATTTTCGGGCCAGACAATGGCTAGGGTTTGCAATCCGACACGGAACCCGAGATACATTCATAAATTTAAGAGAAGAATGCTACAAGGATCTCGCGGTCGTCGATTTCATCTGCACTTTTCGGCCAATTTTCGTACCACCCGACAAAAATGGGCCGAAATCGGTATTTTCGGGCCAGACGATGGCTAGGGTTTGAAATCCGACACGGAACCCGAGACACATTCATAAATTTATGAGAAGAATGCTACAAGGATCTCGCGGTCGTCGATTTCATCTGCACTTTTCGGGCGATTTTCGTACCACCCGACAAAAATGGGCCGAAATCGGTATTTTCGGGCCAGATGATGGCTAGGGTTTGAAATCCGACACGAAACCCGAGACGCAGTCATAAATTTAGGAGAAGAATGCTACAAGAATCTCGCGGTCGTCGATTTCATCTGCACTTTTCGGGCGATTTTCGTACCACCCGACAAAAATAGGCCAAAATCGGTATTTTCGGGCCAGACGATGGCTAGAGTTTGAAATCCAACACGGAACCTGAGACACAGTGATATATTTTGGAGAAGAATGCTATAAGGATCTCGCGGTCGTCGATGTCATCTGCACTTTTCGGGCGATTTTCGTACCACCCTACAAAAATAGGCTGAAATCGGTATTTTTGGGCCAGACGATGGCTAGGGTTTGAAATCCTACACGGAACCCGAGACACAGTCATAAATTTTGGAGAAGAATGCTACAAGGATCTCGCGGTCGTCGATTTCATCTGGACTTTTCGGGCAATTTTCGTACCACCCAACAAAAATTGGCCGAAATCGATATTTTCGGGCCAGACGATGGCTACGATTTGAAATCCAACACGGAACCCAAGACATAGTCATAAATTGAGGAGAAGAACGCTACAAGGATCTCGCGGTCGTAGATTTCATCTGCACTTTTCGGGCGATTTTCGTACCACCCGACAAAAATAGGCCGAAATCGGTATTTTCGGGCCAGATGATGGCTAGGGTTTGAAATCCGACACGGAACCCGAGACACATTCATAAATTTTGGAGAAGAATGCTACAAGGATCTCGCGGTCGTCGATTTCATCTCGACTTTTCGGGCCATTTTCGTACCACCCGACAAAAATGGGCCGAAATCAGTATTTTCGGGCCAGACGATGGCTAGGGTTTGAAATTTGACACGGAACCCGAGACACTGTCATAAATTTAGGAGAAGAATGCTACAAGGATCTCGCCGTCGTCGATTTCATCTACACTTTTCGGGCGATTTTCGTACCACCCGACAAAAATGGGCCGAAATCGGTATTTTCGGGCCAGACGATGGCTAGGGTTTGAAATCCGACACGGAACCCGAGACACATTCATAAATTTAGGAGAAGAATGCTACAAGGATCTCGCGGTCGTCGATTTCATCTGCACGTTTCGGGCGATTTTCGTACAACCCGACAAAAATAGGTCGAAATCGGTATTTTCGGGCCAGACGATGGCTAGGGTTTGAAATCCTACACGGAACCCGAGACACAGTCATAAATTTAGGAGAAGAATGCTACAAGAATCTCGCAGTCGTCCATTTCATCTGCACTTTTCGGGCAATTTTCGTACCACCCGACAAAAATGAGCCGAAATCGGTATTTTCGGGCCAGACAATGGCTAGGGTTTGCAATCCGACACGGAACCCGAGAGACATTCATAAATTTAAGAGAAGAATGCTACAAGGATCTCGCGGTCGTCGATTTCATCTGCACTTTTCGGGCGATTTTCGTACCACCCGACAAAAATGGGCCGAAATCGGTATTTTCGGGCCAGACGATTGCTAGGGTTTGAAATCCGACACGAAAACCGAGACACAATCATAAATTTAGGAGAAGAATGCTACAAGAATCTCGCGGTCGTCGATTTCATCTGCACTTTTCGGGCGTTTTTCATACCACCCGACAAAAATAGGCCGAAATCGGTATTTTCGGGCTAGACGATGGCCAGGGTTTGAAATCCTACACGGAACCCGAGACAAAGTCATAAATTTTGGACAAGAATGCTACAAGGATCTCGCGGTCGTCGATTTCATATGAACTTTTCGGGCGATTTTCGTACCACCCGACAAAAATGGGCCGAAATCGGTATTTTCGGGCCAGACGATGGCTAGGGTTTGAAATCTGACACGTAACCCGAGACACAGTCATAAATTGAGGAGAAGAATGCTACAAGGATCTCGCGGTCGTCGATTTCATCTGCACTTTTCGGGCGATTTTCGTACCACCCGACAAAAATAGGCCGAAATCGGTATTTTCGGGCCAGACGATGGCTAGGGTTTGAAATCCGACACGGAACCCGAGACACAGTCATAAATTTTGGAGAAGAATGCTATAAGGATCTCGCAGTCGTCTATTTCATCTGCACTTTTCGGGCGATTTTCGTACAACCCGACAAAAATGGGCCGAAATCGGTATTTTCGGGCCAGACGATGGCTAGGGTTTGAAATCCGACACGAAACCCGAGACACAGTCATAAATTTAGGAGAAGAATGCTACAAGAATCTCGCGGTCGTCGATTTCATCTGCACTTTTCGGGCGATTTTCATACCACCCGACAAAAATGGGCCGAAATCGGTATTTTCGGGCCAGACGATGGCTAGGGTTTGAAATCCGACACGGAACCCGAGACACATTCATAAATTTAGGAGAAGAATGCTACAAGGATCTCGCGGTCGTCGATTTCATCTGCACTTTTCAGGCGATTTTCGTACCACCCGACAAAAATGGGCCGAAATCGGTATTTTCGGGCCAGACGATGGCTAGGGTTTGAAATCCGACACGGAACCCGAGACACAGTCATAAATTTAGGAGAAGAATGCTACAAGGATCTCGCCGTCGTCGATTTCATCTACACTTTTCGGGCGATTTTCGTACCACCCGACAAAAATGGGCCGAAATCGGTATTTTCGGGCCAGACGATGGCTAGGGTTTGAAATCCTACACGGAACCCGAGACACAGTCATAAATTTTGGAGAAGAATGCTACAAGGATCTCGCGGTCGTTGATTTCATCTGGACTTTTCGGGCCATTTTCGTACCACCCGACAAAAATGGGCCGAAATCGGTATTTTCGGGCCAGACGATGGCTAGGGTTTGAAATCCGACACGGAACCCGAGACACATTCATAAATTTAGGAGAAGAATGCTACAAGGATCTCGCGGTCGTCGATTTCATCTGCACTTTTCGGGCAATTTCCGTACCACCCGACAAAAATGGGCCGAAATCGGTATTTTCGGGCCAGACGATGGCTAAGGTTTGAAATCCGACACGAAACCCGAGACACAGTTATAAATTTAGGAGAAGAATGCTACAAGAATCTCGCGGTCGTCGATTTCATCTGCACTTTTCGGGCGATTTTCGTACCACCCGACAAAAATGGGCCGAAATCGGTATTTTCGGGCCAGACGATGGCTAGGGTTTGAAATTTGACACGGAACCCGAGACACAGTCATAAATTTAGGAGTAGAATACTATAAGAATCTCGCGGTCGTCGATTTCATCTGGACTTTTCGGGCGATTTTCGTACCACCAGACAATAATGGGCCGAAATCGGTATTTTCGGGCCAGACGATGGCTAGGGTTTGAAATCCGACACAGAACCCGAGACACAGTCATAAATTTAGGAGTAGAATACTACAAGAATCTCGCGGTCGTCGATTTCATCTCCACTTTTCCGGCGATTTTCGTACCACCCGACAAAAATGGGCCGAAATCGGTATTTTCGGGCCAAACGATGGCTAGGGTTTGAAATCCGACACGAAACTCGAGACACAGTCATAAATTTAGGAGAAGAATGCTACAAGAATCTCGCGGTCGTCGATTTCATCTGCACTTTTCGGGCAATTTTCGTACCACCCGACAAAAATTAGCCGAAATCGGTATTTTCGGGCCAGACGATGGCTAGGGTTTGAAATCCGACACGGAACCCAAGACACAGTCATAAATTGAGGAGAAGAATGCTACAAGGATCTCGCGGTCGTCGATTTGATCTGCACTTTTCGGGCGATTTTCGTACCACCCGACAAAAATGGGCCGAAATCGGTATTTTCGGGCCAGACGATGGCTAGGGTTTGAAATCTGACACGGAACCCGAGACACAGTCATAAATTGAGGAGAAGAATGCTACAAGGATCTCGCGGTCGTCGATTTCATCTGCACTTTTCGGGCGATTTACGTACCACCCGACAAAGTTGGGCCGAAATCGGTATTTTCGGGCCAGACGATGGCTAGGGTTTGAAATCTGACACGGAACCCGAGACACAGTCATAAATTTAGTAGAAGAATGCTACAAGAATCTCGCGGTCGTCGATTTCATCTGCACTTTTCGGGCGATTTTCGTACCACCCGACAAAAATGGGCCGAAATTGGTATTTTCGGGCCAGACGATCGCTAGGGTTTGAAATCCGACACGGAACCTGAGACACAGTCATAAATTGAGGAGAAGAATGCTACAAGAATCTCGCGGTCGTCGATTTCATCTGCACTTTTCGGGCGATTTTCATACCACCCTACAAATATGGGCCAAAATCGGTATTTTCAGGCCAGACGATGGCTAGGTTTTGAAATCCTACACGGAACCCGAGATACAGTCATAAATTTAGGAGAAGAATGCTACAAGGATCTCGCGGTCGTCGATTTCATCTGGACTTTTCGGGTGATTTTCGTACCACCCGACAAAAATGGGCCGAAATCGGTATTTTCGGGCCAGACGATGGCTAGGGTTTGAAATCTGACACGGAACCCGAGACACAGTCATAAATTGAGGAGAAGAATGCTACAAGGATCTCGCGGTCGTCGATTTCATCTGCACTTTTCGGGCGATTTTCGTACCACCCGACCAAAATGGGCCGAAATCGGTATTTTCGGGCCAGACGATGGCTAGGGTTTGAAATCTGACACGGAACCCGAGACACAGTCATAAATTGAGGAGAAGAATGCTACAAGGATCTCGCGGTCGTCGATTTCATCTGCACTTTTCGGGCGATTTTCGTAGCACGCGACAAAAATGGGCCGAAATCGGTATTTTTGGGCCAGACGATGGCTAGGGTTTGAAATATGACACGAAACCAGAGACAAAGTCATAAATTTAGGAGAAGAATGCTACAAGGATCTCGCGATCGTCGATTTAATCTGGACTCTTCAGGCGGTTTTCGTACCACCCGACAAAAATGGGCCGAAATCGGTATTTTCGGGCCAGACGATGGCTTGGGTTTGAAATCCGACACGAAACCCGAGACACAGTCATAAATTTAGGAGAAGAATGCTACAAGAATCTCGCGGTCGTCGATTTCATCTGCACTTTTCGGGCGATTTTCGTACCACCCGACAAAAATGGGCCGAAATCGGTATTTTCGGGCCACACGATGGCTAGGGTTTGAAATCCGACACGGAACCTGAGACACAGTCATAAATTTTGGAGAAGAATGCTATAAGGATCTCGCGGTCGTCGATTTCATCTGCACTTTTCGGGCGATTTTCGTACCACCCGACAAAAATGGGCCGAAATCGGTATTTTCGGGCCAGACGATGGCTAGGGTTTGAAATTTGACACGGAACCCGAGACACAGTCATAAATTTAGGAGAAGAATGCTACAAGGATCTTGCGATCGTCGATTTAATCAGGACTTTTCAGGCGGTTTTCGTACCACCCGACAAAAATGGGCCGAAATCGGTATTTTCGGGCCAAACGATGGCTAGGGTTTGAAATCCGACACGAAACCCGAGACACTGTCATAAATTTAGGAGAAGAATGCTACAAGAATCTCACGGTCGTCGATTTCATCTGCACTTTTCGGGCGATTTTCGTACCACCCGACAAAAATTAGCCGAAATCGGTATGTTCGGGCCAGACGATGGCTAGGGTTTGAAATCCGACACGGAACCCGAGACACAGTCATTAATTGAGGAGAAAAATGCTACAACGATCTCGCGGTCGTCGATTTCATCTGCACTTTTCGGGCGATTTTCGTACCACCCGACAAAAATGGGCCGAAATCGGTATTTTCGGGCCAGACGATGGCTAGGGTTTGAAATCCGACACGGAACCCGAGACACAGTCATAAATTTTGGAGAAGAATGCTACAAGGATCTCGCGGTCGTCGATTTCATCTGCACTTTTCGGGCGATTTTCGTACCACCAGACAAAAATAGGCCGAAATCGGTATTTTCGGGCCAGACGATGGCTAGGGTTTGAAATCCGACACGGAACCCGAGACACATTCATAAATTTAGGAGAAGAATGCTACAAGGATCTCGCGGTCGTCGATTTCATCTGCACTTTTCGGGCGATTTTCGTACCACCCGACAAAAATGGGCCGAAATTGGTATTTTCGGGCCAAACGATGGCTAGGGTTTGAAATCCGACACGGAACCCAAGACACAGTCATAAATTTAGGAGAAGAATGCTACAAGGATCTCGCGGTCGTCGATTTCATCTGGACTTTTCGGGCGATTTTCGTACCACCCGACAAAAATGGGCCGAAATCGGTATTTTCGGGCCAGACGATTGCTAGGGTTTGAAATCCGACACGAAAACCGAGACACAGTCATAAATTTAGGAGAAGAATGCTACAAGAATCTCGCGGTCGTCGATTTCATCTGCACTTTTCGGGCGTTTTTCATACCACCCGACAAAAATAGGCCGAAATCGGTATTTTCGGTCTAGACGATGGCCAGGGTTTGAAATCCTACACGGAACCCGAGACAAAGTCATAAATTTTGGATAAGAATGCTACAAGGATCTCGCGGTCGTCGATTTCATATGAACTTTTTGGGCGATTTTCGTACCACCCGACAAAAATGGGCCGAAATCGGTATTTTCGGGCCAGACGATGGCTAGGGTTTGAAATCTGACACGGAACCCGAGACACAGTCATAAATTGAGGAGAAGAATGCTACAAGGATCTCGCGGTCGTCGATTTTATGTGCACTTTTCGGGCGATTTTCGTACCACCCGACAAAAATGGGCCGAAATCGGTATTTTCGGGCCAGACGATGGCTAGGGTTTGAAATCAGACACGAAACCCGATACACATGCATAAATTTTGGAGAAGAATGCTACAAGAATCTCGCAGTCGTCGATTTCATCTGGACTTTTCGGGCAATTTACGTAGCACCCGACAAAAATACGCTGAAATCGGTATTTTCGGGCCAAACGATGGCTAGGGTTTGAAATCCGACACGGAACTCGAGACACATTTATAAATTTAGGAGAAGAATGCTACAAGAATCTCGCGGTTGTCGATTTCATCTGCACTTTTCGGCGATTTTCGTACCACCCGACAAAAATGGGCCGAAATCGGTATTTTCGGGCCAGACGATGGCTAGGGTTTGAAATCCGACACGGAACCCGAGACACATTCATAAATTTAGGAGAAGAATGCTACAAGAATCTCGCGGTCGTCGATTTCATCTGGACTTTTCAGGCAATTTTCCTACCACCCGACAAAAATGGGCCGAAATCGGTATTTTCGGGCCAGACGATGGCTAAGGTTTGAAATCCGACACGGAACCCGAGACACACTCATAAATTTAGGAGAAGAATGCTACAAGGATCTCGCGGTCGTCGATTTCATCTGCACTTTTCGGGCGATTTTCGTACCACCCGACAAAAATGGGTCGAAATCGGTATTTTCGGGCCAGACGATGGCTAGGGTTTGAAATCCGACACGGAACCCGAGATAGAGTCATAAATTTAGGAGAAGAATGCTACAAGGATCTCGGGGACGTCGATTTCATCTGCACTTTTCGGGCGATTTTCGTACCACCCGACAAAAATGGGCCGAAATCGGTATTTTCGGGCCAATCGATGGCTAGGGTGTGAAATACGACACGGAACCCGAGACACACTCATAAATTTAGGAGAAGAATGCTACAAGGATCTCGCGGTCGTCGATTTCATCTGGACTTTTCGGGCGATTTTCGTACCACCCGACAAAAATAGGCCGAAATCGGTATTTTCGGGCCAGACGATGGCTAGGGTTTGAAATCCGACACGGAACCCGAGACACAGTCATAAATTTTGGAGAAGAATGCTACAAGGATCTCGCGGTCGTCGATTTCATCTGGACTTTTTCGTACCACCCGACAAAAATGGGCCGAAATCGGTATTTTCGGGCCAGACGATGGCTAGGGTTTGAAATTTGACACGGAACCCGAGACACTGTCATAAATTTAGGAGAAGAATGCTACAAGGATCTCGCCGTCGTCGATTTCATCTACACTTTTCGGGCGATTTTCGTACCACCCGACAAAAATGGGCCGAAATCGGTATTTTCGGGCCAGACGATGGCTAGGGTTTGAAATCCGACACGGAACCCGAGACACATTCATAAATTTAGGAGAAGAATGCTACAAGGATCTCGCGGTCGTCGATTTCATCTGCACGTTTCGGGCGATTTTCGTACAACCCGACAAAAATAGGCCGAAATCGGTATTTTCGGGCCAGACGATGGCTAGGGTTTGAAATCCTACACGGAACCCGAGACACAGTCATAAATTTAGGAGAAGAATGCTACAAGAATCTCGCAGTCATCCATTTCATCTGCACTTTTCGGGCAATTTTCGTACCACCCGACAAAAATGAGCCGAAATCGGTATTTTCGGGCCAGACAATGGCTAGGGTTTGCAATCCGACACGGAACCCGAGATACATTCATAAATTTAAGAGAAGAATGCTACAAGGATCTCGCGGTCGTCGATTTCATCTGCACTTTTCGGGCGATTTTCGTACCACCCGACAAAAATGGGCCGAAATCGGTATTTTCGGGCCAGACGATTGCTAGGGTTTGAAATTTGACACGGAACCCGAGACACATTCATAAATTTAGGAGAAGAATGCTACAAGGATCTCGCGGTCGTCGATTTCATGTGCACTTTTCCGGCGATTTTCGTACAACCCGACAAAAATAGGCCGAAATCGGTATTTTCGGGCCAGACGATGTCTAGGGTTTGAAATCCTACACGGAACCCGAGACACAGTCATAAATTTAGGAGAAGAATGCTACAAGAATCTCGCAGTCGTCCATTTCATCTGCACTTTTCGGGCAATTTTCGTACCACCCGACAAAAATGAGCCGAAATCGGTATTTTCGGGCCAGACAATGGCTAGGGTTTGCAATCCGACACGGAACCCGAGATACATTCATAAATTTAAGAGAAGAATGCTACAAGGATCTCGCGGTCGTCGATTTCATCTGCACTTTTCGGGCGATTTTCGTACCACCCGACAAAATTGGGCCGAAATCGGTATTTTCGGGCCAGACGATTGCTAGGGTTTGAAATTTGACACGGAACCCGAGACACATTCATAAATTTAGGAGAAGAATGCTACAACGATCTCGCGGTCGTCGATTTCATCTGCACTTTTCGGGCGATTTTCGTACAACCCGACAAAAATAGGCCGAAATCGGTATTTTCGGGCCAGACGATGGCTAGGGTTTGAAATCCTACACGGAACCCGAGACACAGTCATAAATTTAGGAGAAGAATGCTACAAGAATCTCGCAGTCGTCCATTTCATCTGCACTTTTCGGGCAATTTTCGTACCACCCGACAAAAATGAGCCGAAATCGGTATTTTCGGGCCAGACAATGGCTAGGGTTTGCAATCCGACACGGAACCCGAGAGACATTCATAAATTTAAGAGAAGAATGCTACAAGGATCTCGCGGTCGTCGATTTCATCTGCACTTTTCGGGCGATTTTCGTACCACCCGACAAAAATGGGCCGAAATCGGTATTTTCGGGCCAGACGATTGCTAGGGTTTGAAATCCGACACGAAAACCGAGACACAATCATAAATTTAGGAGAAGAATGCTACAAGAATCTCGCGGTCGTCGATTTCATCTGCACTTTTCGGGCGTTTTTCATACCACCCGACAAAAATAGGCCGAAATCGGTATTTTCGGGCTAGACGATGGCCAGGGTTTGAAATCCTACACGGAACCCGAGACAAAGTCATAAATTTTGGACAAGAATGCTACAAGGATCTCGCGGTCGTCGATTTCATATGAACTTTTCGGGCGATTTTCGTACCACCCGACAAAAATGGGCCGAAATCGGTATTTTTGGGCCAGACGATGGCTAGGGTTTGAAATCTGACACGGAACCCGAGACACAGTCATAAATTGAGGAGAAGAATGCTACAAGGATCTCGCGGTCGTCGATTTCATCTGCACTTTTCGGGCGATTTTCGTACCACCCGACAAAAATGGGCCGAAATCGGTATTTTCGGGCCAGACGATGGCTAGGGTTTGAAATCAGACACGAAACCCGAGACACATGCATAAATTTTGGAGAAGAATGCTACAAGAATCTCGCAGTCGTCGATTTCATCTGGACTTTTCGGGCAATTTACGTACCACCCGACAAAAATACGCCGAAATCGGTATTTTCGGGCCAAACGATGGCTAGGGTTTGAAATCCGACACGGAACTCGAGACACATTCATAAATTTAGGAGAAGAATGCTACAAGAATCTCGCGGTTGTCGATTTCATCTGCACTTTTCGGCGATTTTCGTACCACCCGACAAAAATGGGCCGAAATCGGTATTTTCGGGCCAGACGATGGCTAGGGTTTGAAATCCGACACGGAACCCGAGACACATTCATAAATTTAGGAGAAGAATGCTACAAGAATCTCGCGGTCGTCGATTTCATCTGGACTTTTCAGGCAATTTTCGTACCACCCGACAAAAATAGGCCGAAATCGGTATTTTCGGGCCAGACGATGGCTAGGGTTTGAAATCCGACACGGAACCCGAGACACACTCATAAATTTAGGAGAAGAATGCTACAAGGATCTCGCGGTCGTCGAATTCATCTGCACTTTTCGGGCGATTTTCGTACCACCCAACAAAAATTGGCCGAAATCGATATTTTCGGGCCAGACGATGGCTACGATTTGAAATCCAACACGGAACCCAAGACATAGTCATAAATTGAGGAGAAGAATGCTACAAGGATCTCGTGGTCGTCGATTTCATCTGCACTTTTCGGACGGTTTTCGTACCTCCCGACAAAAATGGGCCGAAATCGGTATTTTCGGGCCAGACGATGGCTAGGGTTTGAAATCCGACAAGGAACCCGAGACACATTCATAAATTTAGGAGAAGAATGCTACAAGGATCTCGCGGTCGTCGATTTCATCTGCACTTTTCGGGCGATTTTCGTACCACCCGACAAAAATGGGCCGAAATCGGTATTTTCGGGCCAGACGATGGCTAGGGTTTGAAATCCGACACGAAACCCGAGACGCAGTCATAAATTTAGGAGAAGAATGCTACAAGAATCTCGCGGTCGTCGATTTCATCTGCACTTTTCGGGCGATTTTCGTACCACCCGAAAAAAATGGGCCGAAATCGGTATTTTCGGGACAGACGATGGCTAGGGTCTGAAATCCGACACGGAACCCGAGACATAGTCATAAATTGAGGAGAAGAATGCTACAAGGATCTCGTGGTCGTCGATTTCATCTGCACTTTTCGGACGGTTTTCGTACCACCCGACAAAAATGGCCCGAAATCGGTATTTTCGGGCCACCCGATGTCTAGGGTTTGAAATCCTACACGGAACCCGAGACACAGTAATATATTTTGGAGAAGAATGCTACAAGGATCTCGCGGTCGTCGATTTCATCTGGACTTTTCGGGCCATTTGCGTACCACCCGACAAAAATGGGCCGAAATCGGTATTTTCGGGCCAGACGATGGCTAGGGTTTGAAATTTGACACGGAACCCGAGACACAGTCATAAATTTAGGAGAAGAATGCTACAAGGATCTCGCCGTCGTCGATTTCATCTACACTTTTCGGGCGATTTTCGTACCACCCGACAAAAATGGGCCGAAATCGGTATTTTCGGGCCA
>JBBPBP010009779.1:68871829-68905500 GCA_037974735.1 Cicer chorassanicum
AAAATACCGATTTCGGCCCATTTTTGTCGGGTAGTACGAAAATTGCCCGAAAAGTCCAGATAAAATCGACGACCGCGAGATTCTTGTAGCACTCTTCTCCTAAATTTATGAATGTGTCTCGGGTTCCGTGTCGAATTTCAAACCCTAGCCATCGTCTGGCCCGAAAATACCGATTTCGACCCATTTTTGTCGGGTGGTACGAAAATCGCCGAAAATTGCAGATGAAATCGACGACCGCGAGATTCTTGTAGCATTCTTCTCCTAAATTTATGAATGTGTCTCGGGTTCCGTGTCGGATTTCGAACCCTAGCCATCGTCTGGCACGAAAATAATGATTTCGGCCCATTTTTTTCGAGTGGTACGTAAATTTCCTGAAAAGTCCAGATGAAATCGGCGACCGCGAGATCCTTGTAGCATTCTTCTCCAAAATTTATGACTGTGTCTCGGGTTCCGTGTAGGATTTCAAACCCCAGCCATCGTCAGGCCCGAAAATACCGATTTCGGCCTATTTTTGTCGGGTGGTACGAAAATCGCCCGAAAAGTGCAGATGAAATCGACGACCGCAAGATCCTTATAGGATTCTTCTCCTCAATTTATGACTGTGTCTTGGGTTCCGTGTCGGATTTCAAACCCTAGCTATCGTCTGGCCCGAAAATACCAATTTCGGCCTATTTTTGTCGGGTGGTACGAAAATCGCCCGAAAAGTGCAGATAAAATCGACGACCGCGAGATTCTTGTAGCATTCTTCTCCTAAATTTATGACTGTGTCTCGGGTTTCGTGTCGGATTTCAAACCCTAGCCATCGTCAAGCCCGAAAATACCGATTTCGGCCCATTTTTGTCGGGTGGTACGAAAATCGCCCGAAAAGTGCAGATGAAATCGACGACCGCGAGATCCTTGTAGCATTCTTCTCCTAAATTTATGAATGTGTCTCGGGTTCTGTGTCGGATTTCAAACCCTAGCCATCGTCTGGCACGAAAATACCGATTTCGGCCCATTTTTTTCGGGTGGTACGAAAATTGCCCAAAAAGTCCAGATCAAATCGACGACCGCGAGATTCTTGTAGCATTCTTCTCCTAAATTTATGAATGTGTCTCGGGTTCCGTGTTGGATTTCAAACCCTAGCCATCGTCTGGCCCGAAAATACCGATTTTGGCCCATTTTTGTCGGGTGGTACGAAAATCGCCGAAAAGTGCAGATGAAATCGACGACTGCGAGATTCTTGTAGCATTCTTCTCCTAAATTTATGAATGTGTCTCAGGTTCCGTGTCGGATTTCAAACCCTAGCCATCGTCTGGCCCGAAAATACCGATTTCGGCCCATTTTTGTCGGGTGGTACGAAAATCGCCCGAAAAGTCTAGATGAAATCGACGACCGCGAGATCCTTGTAGCATTCTTCTCCAAAAGTTATGACTGTGTCTCGGGTTCCGTTTAGGATTTCAAACCCTAGCCATCGTCTGGCCCGAAAATACCGATTTAAGCCCATTTTTGTCGGGTGGTACGAAAATCGCCCGAAAAATGCAGATGAAATTGACGACCGCGAGATCCTTATAGCATTCTTCTCCTCAATTTATGACTGTGTCTCGTGTTCCGTGTCGGATTTCAAACCCTAGCCAATGTCTGACCCGAAAATACCGATTTCGGCCCATTTTTGTCAGGTGGTACGAAAATCGCCCGATAAGTGCAGATGAAATCGACGACCGCGAGATTCTTGTAGCATTCTTCTCCTAAATTTATGACTGTGTCTCGGGTTTCGTGTCGGATTTCAAACCCTAGCCATCGTCAAGCCCGAAAATACCGATTTCGGCCCATTTTTGTCGGGTGGTACGAAAATCGCCCGAAAAGTCCAGATGAAATCGACGACCGCGAGATCCTTGTAGCATTCTTCTCCTAAATTTATGACTGTGTCTCGGGTTCCATGTCGGATTTCAAACCCTAGCCATCGTTTGGCCCGAAAATACCGATTTCGGCCCATTTTTGTCGGGTGGTACGAAAATCGCCCGAAAAGTGCAGATGAAATCGACGACCGCGAGATCCTTGTAGCATTCTTCTCCTCAATTTATGACTGTGTCTCGGGTTCCGTGTCGGATTTCAAACCCTAGCCATCGTCTGGCCCGAAAATACCAATTTCAGCCCATTTTTGTCGGGTGGTACGAAAATCGCCCGAAAAGTGCAGATGAAATCGACGACCGCGAGATTCTTGTAGCATTCTTCTCCTAAATTTATGACTGTGTCTCGGGTTTCGTGTCGGATTTCAAACCCTTGCCATCGTTTGGCCTGAAAATACCGATTTCGGCCCATTTTTGTTGGGTGGTACGAAAATCGCCCGAAAAGTGCAGATGAAATCGACGACCGCGAGATCCTTATAGCATTCTGCTCCTCAATTTATGACTGTGTCTCGTGTTCCGTGTCGGATTTCAAACCCTAGCCATCGTCTGGCCCGAAAATACCGATTTCGGCTCATTTTTGTCGGGTGGTACGAAAATCGCCCGAAAAGTGCAGATGAAATCGACGACCGCGAGATTCTTGTAGCATTCTTCTCCTAAATTTATGACTGTGTCTCGGGTTTCGTGTCGGATTTCAAACCCTAGCCATCGTCAAGCCCGAAAATACCGATTTCGGCCCATTTTTGTCGGGTGGTACGAAAATTGCCCGAAAAGTGCAGATGAAATCGACGACCGCGAGATCCTTGTAGCATTCTTCTCCTAAATTTATGAATGTGTCTCGGGTTCTGTGTCGGATTTAAAACCCTAGCCATCGTCTGGCACCAAAATACCGATTTCGGCCCATTTTTGTCGGGTAGTACGAAAATTGCCCGAAAAGTCCAGATAAAATCGACGACCGCGAGATTCTTGTAGCACTCTTCTCCTAAATTTATGAATGTGTCTCGGGTTCCGTGTCGAATTTCAAACCCTAGCCATCGTCTGGCCCGAAAATACCGATTTCGACCCATTTTTGTCGGGTGGTACGAAAATCGCCGAAAAGTGCAGATGAA
This sequence comes from Cicer chorassanicum, assembly GCA_037974735.1. Lineage (NCBI taxonomy): Eukaryota > Viridiplantae > Streptophyta > Magnoliopsida > Fabales > Fabaceae > Cicer > Cicer chorassanicum. The sequence continues at coordinate 68,874,825 of JBBPBP010009779.1, forward strand.
ATCGACGACCGCGAGATTCTTGTAGCATTCTTCTCCTAAATTTATGAATGTGTCTCGGGTTCCGTGTCGGATTTCGAACCCTAGCCATCGTCTGGCACGAAAATAATGATTTCGGCCCATTTTTTTCGAGTGGTACGTAAATTTCCTGAAAAGTCCAGATGAAATCGGCGACCGCGAGATCCTTGTAGCATTCTTCTCCAAAATTTATGACTGTGTCTCGGGTTCCGTGTAGGATTTCAAACCCCAGCCATCGTCAGGCCCGAAAATACCGATTTCGGCCTATTTTTGTCGGGTGGTACGAAAATCGCCCGAAAAGTGCAGATGAAATCGACGACCGCAAGATCCTTATAGGATTCTTCTCCTCAATTTATGACTGTGTCTTGGGTTCCGTGTCGGATTTCAAACCCTAGCTATCGTCTGGCCCGAAAATACCGATTTCGGCCCATTTTTGTCGGGTGGTACGAAAATCGCCCGATAAATGCAGATGAAATCGACGAAGCGAGATTCTTGTTGCATTCTTCTCCTAAATTTATGACTGTGTCTCGGGTTTCGTGTCGGATTTCAAACCCTAGCCATCGTCTGGCCCGAAAATACCGATTTCGGCCCATTTTTATCGCGTGGTACGAAAATCGCCTGAAAAATGCAGATGAAATAGAAGACCGCGAGATCCTTATAACATTCTTCTCCAAAATTTATGACTGTGACTCGGGTTCCGTGTCGGATTTCAAACCCTAGCCATCGTCTGGCCCGAAAATACCGATTTCGGCCCATTTTTGTCGGGTGGTATGAAAATCGCCTAAAAAGTGCAGATGAAATCGACGACCGCGAGATCCTTGTAGCATTCTTCTCCTCAATTTATGACTGTGTCTCGGGTTCCGTGTCGGATTTCAAACCCTAGCCATCGTCTGGCCCGAAAATACCAATTTCAGCCCATTTTTGTCGGGTGGTACGAAAATCGCCCGAAAAGTGCAGATGAAATCGACGACCGCGAGATTCTTGTAGCATTCTTCTCCTAAATTTATGACTGTGTCTCGGGTTTCGTGTCGGATTTCAAACCCTTGCCATCGTTTGGCCTGAAAATACCGATTTCGGCCCATTTTTGTTGGGTGGTACGAAAATCGCCCGAAAAGTGCAGATGAAATCGACGACCGCGAGATCCTTATAGCATTCTGCTCCTCAATTTATGACTGTGTCTCGTGTTCCGTGTCGGATTTCAAACCCTAGCCATCGTCTGGCCCGAAAATACCGATTTCGGCTCATTTTTGTCGGGTGGTACGAAAATCGCCCGAAAAGTGCAGATGAAATCGACGACCGCGAGATTCTTGTAGCATTCTTCTCCTAAATTTATGACTGTGTCTCGGGTTTCGTGTCGGATTTCAAACCCAAGCCATCGTCAAGCCCGAAAATACCGATTTCGGCCCATTTTTGTCGAGTGGTACGAAAATTGCCCGAAAAGTGCAGATGAAATCGACGACCGCGAGATCCTTGTAGCATTCTTCTCCTAAATTTATGAATGTGTCTCGGGTTCTGTGTCGGATTTAAAACCCTAGCCATCGTCTGGCACCAAAATACCGATTTCGGCCCATTTTTGTCGGGTAGTACGAAAATTGCCCGAAAAGTCCAGATAAAATCGACGACCGCGAGATTCTTGTAGCACTCTTCTCCTAAATTTATGAATGTGTCTCGGGTTCCGTGTCGAATTTCAAACCCTAGCCATCGTCTGGCCCGAAAATACCGATTTCGACCCATTTTTGTCGGGTGGTACGAAAATCGCCGAAAAGTGCAGATGAAATCGACGACCGCGAGATTCTTGTAGCATTCTTCTCCTAAATTTATGAATGTGTCTCGGGTTCCGTGTCGGATTTCGAACCCTAGCCATCGTCTGGCACGAAAATAATGATTTCGGCCCATTTTTTTCGAGTGGTACGTAAATTTCCTGAAAAGTCCAGATGAAATCGGCGACCGCGAGATCCTTGTAGCATTCTTCTCCAAAATTTATGACTGTGTCTCGGGTTCCGTGTAGGATTTCAAACCCCAGCCATCGTCAGGCCCGAAAATACCGATTTCGGCCTATTTTTGTCGGGTGGAACGAAAATCGCCCGAAAAGTGCAGATGAAATCGACGACCGCAAGATCCTTATAGGATTCTTCTCCTCAATTTATGACTGTGTCTTGGGTTCCGTGTCGGATTTCAAACCCTAGCTATCGTCTGGCCCGAAAATACCGATTTCGGCCCATTTTTGTCGGGTGGTACGAAAATCGCCCGATAAATGCAGATGAAATCGACGAAGCGAGATTCTTGTTGCATTCTTCTCCTAAATTTATGACTGTGTCTCGGGTTTCGTGTCGGATTTCAAACCCTAGCCATCGTCTGGCCCGAAAATACCGATTTCGGCCCATTTTTATCGCGTGGTACGAAAATCGCCTGAAAAGTGCAGATGAAATAGAAGATCGCGAGATCCTTATAACATTCTTCTCCAAAATTTATGACTGTGTCTCGGGTTCCGTGTCGGATTTCAAACCCTAGCCATCGTCTGGCCCGAAAATACCGATTTCGGCCCATTTTTGTCGGGTGGTATGAAAATCGCCTAAAAAGTGCAGATGAAATCGACGACCGCGAGATCCTTGTAGCATTCTTCTCCTCAATTTATGACTGTGTCTCGGGTTCCGTGTCGGATTTCAAACCCTAGCCATCGTCTGGCCCGAAAATACCGATTTCGGCTCATTTTTGTCGGGTGGTACGAAAATCGCCCGAAAAGTGCAGATGAAATCGACGACCGCGAGATTCTTGTAGCATTCTTCTCCTAAATTTATGACTGTGTCTCGGGTTTCGTGTCGGATTTCAAACCCAAGCCATCGTCAAGCCCGAAAATACCGATTTCGGCCCATTTTTGTCGAGTGGTACGAAAATTGCCCGAAAAGTGCAGATGAAATCGACGACCGCGAGATCCTTGTAGCATTCTTCTCCTAAATTTATGAATGTGTCTCGGGTTCTGTGTCGGATTTAAAACCCTAGCCATCGTCTGGCACCAAAATACCGATTTCGGCCCATTTTTGTCGGGTAGTACGAAAATTGCCCGAAAAGTCCAGATAAAATCGACGACCACGAGATTCTTGTAGCACTCTTCTCCTAAATTTATGAATGTGTCTCGGGTTCCGTGTCGAATTTCAAACCCTAGCCATCGTCTGGCCCGAAAATACCGATTTCGACCCATTTTTGTCGGGTGGTACGAAAATCGCCGAAAAGTGCAGATGAAATCGACGACCGCGAGATTCTTGTAGCATTCTTCTCCTAAATTTATGAATGTGTCTCGGGTTCCGTGTCGGATTTCGAACCCTAGCCATCGTCTGGCACGAAAATAATGATTTCGGCCCATTTTTTTCGAGTGGTACGTAAATTTCCTGAAAAGTCCAGATGAAATCGGCGACCGCGAGATCCTTGTAGCATTCTTCTCCAAAATTTATGACTGTGTCTCGGGTTCCGTGTAGGATTTCAAACCCCAGCCATCGTCAGGCCCGAAAATACCGATTTCGGCCTATTTTTGTCGGGTGGTACGAAAATCGCCCGAAAAGTGCAGATGAAATCGACGACCGCAAGATCCTTATAGGATTCTTCTCCTCAATTTATGACTGTGTCTTGGGTTCCGTGTCGGATTTCAAACCCTAGCTATCGTCTGGCCCGAAAATACCAATTTCGGCCCATTTTTGTCGGGTGGTACGAAAATCGCCCGAAAAGTGCAGATAAAATCGACGACCGCGAGATTCTTGTAGCATTCTTCTCCTAAATTTATGACTGTGTCTCGGGTTTCGTGTCGGATTTCAAACCCTAGCCATCGTCAAGCCCGAAAATACCGATTTCGGCCCATTTTTGTCGGGTGGTACGAAAATCGCCTGAAAAGTGCAGATGAAATCGACGACCGTGAGATCCTTGTAGCATTCTTCTCCTAAATTTATGAATGTGTCTCGGGTTCCGTGTCGGATTTCAAACCCTAGCCATCTTCTGACCCGAAAATAGCGATTTCGGCCCATTTTTGTCGGGTGGTACGAAAATCGCCCGAAAAGTGCAGATGAAATCGACGACCGGGAGATTCTTGTAGCATTCTTCTCCTAAATTTATGACTGTGTCTCGGGTTCCGTGTCGGATTTCAAACCCTAGCCATCGTCTGGCCCGAAAATACCGATTTCGGCCCATTTTTGTCGGGTGGTACGAAAATCGCCCGAAAAGTGCAGATAAAATCGACGACCGCGAGATTCTTGTAGCATTCTTCTCCTAAATTTATGACTGTGTCTCGGGTTCCGTGTCGGATTTCAAACCCTAGCCATCGTCTGGCCCGAAAATACCGATTTTGGCCCATTTTTGTTGGGTGGTACGAAAATGGCCCGAAAAGTCCAGATGAAATCGACGACCGCGAGATCCTTGTAGCATTCTTCTCCAAAATTTATGACTGTGTCTCGGGTTCCGTGTCGGATTTCAAACCCTAGCCATCGTCTGGCCCGAAAATACCGATTTCAGCCCATTTTTGTCGGGTGGTACGAAAATGGCCCGAAAAGTCCAGATGAAATCGACGACCGCGAGATCCTTGTAGCATTCTTCTCCTAAATTTATGAATGTGTCTCGGGTTCCGTGTCGGATTTCAAACCCTAGCCATCGTCTGGCCCAAAAATACAGATTTCGGCCCATTTTTGTTAGGTGGTACGAAAATGGCCCGAAAAGTCCAGATGAAATCGACAACCGCGAGATCCTTGTAGCATTCTTCTCCAAAATTTATGACTGTGTCTCGGGTTCTGTGTCGGATTTCAAACACTAGCCATCGTCTAGCCCGAAAATACCGATTTCGGCCCATTTTTGTCGGGTGGTAAGAAAATCGCCCGAAAAATGCAGATGAAATCGACGACCGCGAGATCCTTGTAGCATTCTTCTCCTAAATTTATGAATGTGTCTCGGGTTCCGTGTCGGATTTCAAACCCTAGCCATCGTCTGGCCCGAAAATACCGATTTCGGCCCATTTTTGTCGGGTGGTACGAAAACCGCCGAAAAGTGCAGATGAAATTGACGACCGCGAGATTCTTGTAGCATTCTTCTCCTAAATTTATGAATGTGTCTCAAGTTCCGTGTCGGATTTCAAACCCTAGCCATCGTCTGGCCCGAAAATACCGATTTCGGCCTATTTTTGTCGGGTGGTACGAAAATCGGCCGAAAAGTGCAGATGAAATCGACGACCGCGAGATCCTTATAGCATTCTTCTCCTCCATTTATGACTGTGTCTCAGGTTCCGTGTCGGATTTCAAACCCTAGCCATCGTCTGGCCCGAAAATACCGATTTCGGCCCATTTTTGTCGCGTGGTACGAAGACCGCGAGATCCTTATAACATTCTTCTCCAAAATTTATGACTGTGTCTCGGGTTCCGTGTCGGATTTCAAACCCTAGCCATCGTCTGGCCCGAAAATACCGATTTCGGCCCATTTTTGTCGGGTGGTATGAAAATCGCCTAAAAAGTGCAGATGAAATCGACGACCGCGAGATCCTTGTAGCATTCTTCTCCTCAATTTATGACTGTGTCTCGGGTTCCGTGTCGGATTTCAAACCCTAGCCATCGTCTGGCCCGAAAATACCAATTTCAGCCCATTTTTGTCGGGTGGTACGAAAATCGCCCGAAAAGTGCAGATGAAATCGACGACCGCGAGATTCTTGTAGCATTCTTCTCCTAAATTTATGACTGTGTCTCGGGTTTCGTGTCGGATTTCAAACCCTTGCCATCGTTTGGCCCGAAAATACCGATTTCGGCCCATTTTTGTCGGGTGGTACAAAAATCGCCCGAAAAGTGCAGATGAAATCGACGACTGCGAGATCCTTATAGCATTCTTCTCCTCAATTTATGACTGTGTCTCGTGTTCCGTGTCGGATTTCAAACCCTAGCCATCATCTGGCCCGAAAATACCGATTTCGGCCCATTTTTGTCGGGTGGTACGAAAATCGCCCGAAAAGTGCAGATGAAATCGACGACCGCGAGATCCTTGTAGCATTCTTCTCCTCAATTTATGACTGTGTCTCGGGTTCCGTGTCAGATTTCAAACCCTAGCCATCGTCTGGCCCGAAAATACCGATTTCGGCCCATTTTTGTCGGGTGGTACGAAAATCGCCCGAAAAGTTCATATGAAATCGACGACCGCGAGATCCTTGTAGCATTCTTGTCCAAAATTTATGATTTTGTCTCGGGTTCCGTGTAGGATTTCAAACCCTGGCCATCGTCTAGCCCGAAAATACCGATTTCGGCCTATTTTTGTCGGGTGGTATGAAAAACGCCCGAAAAGTGCAGATGAAATCGACGACCGCGAGATTCTTGTAGCATTCTTCTCCTAAATTTATGACTGTGTCTCGGTTTTCGTGTCGGATTTCAAACCCTAGCAATCGTCTGGCCCGAAAATACCGATTTCGGCCCATTTTTGTCGGGTGGTACGAAAATCGCCCGAAAAGTCCAGATGAAATCGACGACCGCGAGATCCTTGTAGCATTCTTGTCCAAAATTTATGACTTTGTCTCGGGTTCCGTGTAGGATTTCAAACCCTGGCCATCGTCTGGCCCGAAAATACCGATTTCGGCCTATTTTTGTCGGGTGGTACGAAAATCGCCCGAAAAGTGCAGATGAAATCGACGACCGCGAGATTCTTGTAGCATTCTTCTCCTAAATTTATGACTGTGTCTCGGGTTTCGTGTCGGATTTCAAACCCTAGCCATCGTCAAGCCCGAAAATACCGATTTCGGCCCATTTTTGTCGGGTGGTACGAAAATTGCCCGAAAAGTGCAGATGAAATCGACGACCGCGAGATCCTTGTAGCATTCTTCTCCTAAATTTATGAATGTGTCTCGGGTTCTGTGTCGGATTTAAAACCCTAGCCATCGTCTGGCACCAAAATACCGATTTCGGCCCATTTTTGTCGGGTAGTACGAAAATTGCCCGAAAAGTCCAGATAAAATCGACGACCGCGAGATTCTTGTAGCACTCTTCTCCTAAATTTATGAATGTGTCTCGGGTTCCGTGTCGAATTTCAAACCCTAGCCATCGTCTGGCCCGAAAATACCGATTTCGACCCATTTTTGTCGGGTGGTACGAAAATCGCCGAAAAGTGCAGATGAAATCGACGACCGCGAGATTCTTGTAGCATTCTTCTCCTAAATTTATGAATGTGTCTCGGGTTCCGTGTCGGATTTCGAACCCTAGCCATCGTCTGGCACGAAAATAATGATTTCGGCCCATTTTTTTCGAGTGGTACGTAAATTTCCTGAAAAGTCCAGATGAAATCGGCGACCGCGAGATCCTTGTAGCATTCTTCTCCAAAATTTATGACTGTGTCTCGGGTTCCGTGTAGGATTTCAAACCCCAGCCATCGTCAGGCCCGAAAATACCGATTTCGGCCTATTTTTGTCGGGTGGTACGAAAATCGCCCGAAAAGTGCAGATGAAATCGACGACCGCAAGATCCTTATAGGATTCTTCTCCTCAATTTATGACTGTGTCTTGGGTTCCGTGTCGGATTTCAAACCCTAGCTATCGTCTGGCCCGAAAATACCAATTTCGGCCCATTTTTGTCGGGTGGTACGAAAATCGCCCGAAAAGTGCAGATAAAATCGACGACCGCGAGATTCTTGTAGCATTCTTCTCCTAAATTTATGACTGTGTCTCGGGTTTCGTGTCAAATTTCAAACCCTAGCCATCGTCAAGCCCGAAAATACCGATTTCGGCCCATTTTTGTCGGGTGGTACGAAAATCGCCCGAAAAGTGCAGATGAAATCGACGACCGCGAGATCCTTGTAGCATTCTTCTCCTAAATTTATGAATGTGTCTCGGGTTCTGTGTCGGATTTAAAACCCTAGCCATCGTCTGGCACCAAAATACCGATTTCAGCCCATTTTTGTCGGGTGGTACGAAAATTGCCCGAAAAGTCCAGATGAAATAGACGACCGCGAGATTCTTGTAGCATTCTTCTCCTCAATTTATGACTGTGTCTCGTGTTCCGTGTCGGATTTCAAACCCTAGCCATCATCTGGCCCGAAAATACCGATTTCGGCCCATTTTTGTCGGGTGGTACGAAAATCGCCCGAAAAGTGCAGATGAAATCGACGACCGCGAGATCCTTGTAGCATTCTTCTCCTAAATTTATGACTGTGTCTCGGGTTCCGTGTCGGATTTCAAACCCTAGCCATCGTCTGGCCCGAAAATACCGATTTCGGCTCATTTTTGTCGGGTGGTACGAAAATCGCCCGAAAAGTGCAGATGAAATCGACGACCGCGAGATTCTTGTAGCATTCTTCTCCTAAATTTATGACTGTGTCTCGGGTTTCGTGTCGGATTTCAAACCCAAGCCATCGTCAAGCCCGAAAATACCGATTTCGGCCCATTTTTGTCGAGTGGTACGAAAATTGCCCGAAAAGTGCAGATGAAATCGACGACCGCGAGATCCTTGTAGCATTCTTCTCCTAAATTTATGAATGTGTCTCGGGTTCTGTGTCGGATTTAAAACCCTAGCCATCGTCTGGCACCAAAATACCGATTTCGGCCCATTTTTGTCGGGTAGTACGAAAATTGCCCGAAAAGTCCAGATAAAATCGACGACCGCGAGATTCTTGTAGCACTCTTCTCCTAAATTTATGAATGTGTCTCGGGTTCCGTGTCGAATTTCAAACCCTAGCCATCGTCTGGCCCGAAAATACCGATTTCGACCCATTTTTGTCGGGTGGTACGAAAATCGCCGAAAAGTGCAGATGAAATCGACGACCGCGAGATTCTTGTAGCATTCTTCTCCTAAATTTATGAATGTGTCTCGGGTTCCGTGTCGGATTTCGAACCCTAGCCATCGTCTGGCACGAAAATAATGATTTCGGCCCATTTTTTTCGAGTGGTACGTAAATTTCCTGAAAAGTCCAGATGAAATCGGCGACCGCGAGATCCTTGTAGCATTCTTCTCCAAAATTTATGACTGTGTCTCGGGTTCCGTGTAGGATTTCAAACCCCAGCCATCGTCAGGCCCGAAAATACCGATTTCGGCCTATTTTTGTCGGGTGGTACGAAAATCGCCCGAAAAGTGCAGATGAAATCGACGACCGCAAGATCCTTATAGGATTCTTCTCCTCAATTTATGACTGTGTCTTGGGTTCCGTGTCGGATTTCAAACCCTAGCTATCGTCTGGCCCGAAAATACCGATTTCGGCCCATTTTTGTCGGGTGGTACGAAAATCGCCCGATAAATGCAGATGAAATCGACGAAGCGAGATTCTTGTTGCATTCTTCTCCTAAATTTATGACTGTGTCTCGGGTTTCGTGTCGGATTTCAAACCCTAGCCATCGTCTGGCCCGAAAATACCGATTTCGGCCCATTTTTATCGCGTGGTACGAAAATCGCCTGAAAAGTGCAGATGAAATAGAAGACCGCGAGATCCTTATAACATTCTTCTCCAAAATTTATGACTGTGACTCGGGTTCCGTGTCGGATTTCAAACCCTATCCATCGTCTGGCCCGAAAATACCGATTTCGGCCCATTTTTGTCGGGTGGTATGAAAATCGCCTAAAAAGTGCAGATGAAATCGACGACCGCGAGATCCTTGTAGCATTCTTCTCCTCAATTTATGACTGTGTCTCGGGTTCCGTGTCGGATTTCAAACCCTAGCCATCGTCTGGCCCGAAAATACCAATTTCAGCCCATTTTTGTCGGGTGGTACGAAAATCGCCCGAAAAGTGCAGATGAAATCGACGACCGCGAGATTCTTGTAGCATTCTTCTCCTAAATTTATGACTGTGTCTCGGGTTTCGTGTCGGATTTCAAACCCTTGCCATCGTTTGGCCCGAAAATACCGATTTCGGCCCATTTTTGTCGGGTGGTACAAAAATCGCCCGAAAAGTGCAGATGAAATCGACGACTGCGAGATCCTTATAGCATTCTTCTCCTCAATTTATGACTGTGTCTCGTGTTCCGTGTCGGATTTCAAACCCTAGCCATCATCTGGCCCGAAAATACCGATTTCGGCCCATTTTTGTCGGGTGGTACGAAAATCGCCCGAAAAGTGCAGATGAAATCGACGACCGCGAGATCCTTGTAGCATTCTTCTCCTAAATTTATGAATGTGTCTCGAGTTCCGTGTCGGATTTCAAACCCTAGCCATCGTTTGGCCCGAAAATACCGATTTCAGCGTATTTTTGTCGGGTGGTACATAAATTGCCCGAAAAGTCCAGATGAAATCGACGACTGCGAGATTCTTGTAGCATTCTTCTCCTAAATTTATGAATGTGTCTCGAGTTCCGTGTCGAATTTCAAACCCTAGCCATCGTCTGGCCCGAAAATACCGATTTCGACCCATTTTTGTCGGGTGGTACGAAAATCGCCGAAAAGTGCAGATGATATCGACGACCGCGAGATTCTTGTAGCATTCTTCTCCTAAATTTATGAATGTGTCTCGGGTTCCGTGTCAGATTTCAAATCCTAGCCATCGTCTGGCCCGAAAATACCGATTTCGGCCCATTTTTGTCGGGTGGTACGTAAATTTCCTGAAAAGTCCAGATGAAATCGGCGACCGCGAGATCCTTGTAGTATTCTTCTCCAAAATTTATGATTGTGTCTCGGGTTCTGTGTAGGATTTCAAACCCTAGCCATCGTCTGGCCCGAAAATACCGATTTCGGCCTATTTTTGTCGGGTGGTACGAAAATCGCCTGAAAAGTGCAGATGAAATCGACGACCGCAAGATCCTTATAGCATTCTTCTCCTCAATTTATGACTGTGTCTCGGGTTCCGTGTCGGATTTCAAACCCTAGCCATCGTCTGGCCCGAAAATACCAATTTCGGCACATTTTTGTCGGGTGGTACGAAAATCGCCCGAAAAGTGCAGATGAAATCGACGACCGCGAGATTCTTGTAGCATTCTTCTCCTAAATTTATGAATGTGTCTCGGGTTCCGTGTCGAATTTCAAACCCTAGCCATCGTCTGGCCCGAAAATATCGATTTCGGCCCATTTTTGTCGGGTGGTACGTAAATTTCCTGAAAAGTCCAGATGAAATCGGCGACCGCGAGATCCTTGTAGCATTCTTCTCCAAAATTTATGACTGGGTCTCGGGTTCCGTGTAGGATTTCAAACCCTAGCCATCGTCTGGCCCAAAAATACCGATTTCGGCCTATTTTTGTCGGGTGGTACGAAAATCGCCCGAAAAGTGCAGATGAAATCGACGACCGCAAGATCCTTATAGGATTCTTCTCCTCAATTTATGACTATGTCTTGGGTTCCGTGTCGGATTTCAAACCCTAGCCATCGTCTGGCCCGAAAATACCGATTTCGGCCCATTTTTGTCGAGTGGTACGAAAATCGCCTGATAAATGCAGATGAAATCAACGACGTGAGATTCTTGTTGCATTCTTCTCCTAAATTTATGACTGTGTCTCGGGTTTCGTGTCGGATTTCAAACCCTAACCATCGTCTGGCCCGAAAATACCGATTTCGGCCCATTTTTATCGCATGGTACGAAAATCGCCTGAAAAGTGCAGATGAAATCGACGACCGCGAGATTCTTGTAGCATTCTTCTCCTAAATTTATGAATGTGTCTCGGGTTCCGTGTCGGATTTCAAACCCTAGCCATCGTCTGGCCCGAAAATGCCGATTTCGGCCCATTTTTGTCGGGTGGTACGTAAATTTCCTGAAAAGTCCAGATGAAATCGACGACCGCGAGATCCTTATAGCATTCTTCTCCTCAATTTATGACTGTGTCTCGTGTTCCGTGTCGGATTTCAAACCCTAGCCATCGTCTGGCCCGAAAATACCGATTTCGGCCCATTTTTGTCGGGTGGTACGTAAATTGCCCGAAAAGTCCAGATGAAATCGGCGACCGCGAGATCCTTCTAGCATTCTTCTCCAAAATTTATGACTGTGTCTCGTGTTACGTGTCGGATTTCAAACCCTAGCCATCGTTTGGCCCGAAAATACCGATTTCAGCCCATTTTTGTCGGGTGGTACGAAAATCGCCCGAAAAGTCTAGATGAAATCGACGACCGCGAGATCCTTGTAGCATTCTTCTCCAAAAGTTATGACAGTGTCTCGAGTTCCGTGTAGGATTTCAAACCCTAGCCATCGTCTGGCCCGAAAATACCGATTTAAGCCCATTTTTGTCGGGTGGTACGAAAATCGCCCGAAAAATGCAGATGAAATTGACGACCGCGAGATCCTTATAGCATTCTTCTCCTCAATTTATGACTGTGTCTCGTGTTCCGTGTCGGATTTCAAACCCTAGCCATCGTCTGACCCAAAAATACCGATTTCGGCCTATTTTTGTCGGGTGGTACGTAAATTGCCAGAAAAGTCCAGATGAAATCGACGACCGCGAGATTCTTGTAGCATTCTTCTCCTAAATTTATGAATGTGTCTCGAGTTCCGTGTCGAATTTCAAACCCTAGCCATCGTCTAGCCCGAAAATACCGATTTCGACCCATTTTTGTCGGGTGGTACGAAAATCGCCGAAAAGTGCAGATGAAATCGACGACCGCGAGATTCTTGTAGCATTCTTCTCCTAAATTTATGAATGTGTCTCGGGTTCCGTGTAGGATTTCAAACCCTAGCCATCGTCTGGCCCGAAAATACCGATTTCGGCCCATTTTTGTCGGGTGGTACGAAAATCGCCCGAAAAGTGCAGATGAAATCGACGACCGCAAGATCCTTATAGCATTCTTCTCCTCAATTTATGACTGTGTCTCGGGTTCCGTGTCGGATTTCAAACCCTAGCCATCGTCTGGCCCGACAATACCGATTTCGGCCCATTTTTGTCAGGTGGTACGAAAATCGCCCGAAAAGTGCAGATGAAATCGACGACCGCGAGATTCTTGTAGCATTCTTCTCTTAAATTTTTGACTTTGTCTCGGGTTTCGTGTCGCATTTTAAACCCTAGCCATCGTCTGGCCCGAAAATACCGATTTCGGCCCATTTTTGTCGGGTGGTACGAAAATCACCCGAAAAGTGCAGATGAAATCAACGACCGCGAGATTCTTGTAGCATTCTTCTCCTTAATTTATGACTTTGTCTCGGGTTTCGTGTCGCATTTTTAAACCTAGCCATCGTCTGGCCCGAAAATACCAATTCGGCCCATTTTTGTCGAGTGGTACGAAAATCGCCCGAAAAGTACAGATGAAATCGACGACCGCAAGATCCTTATAGCATTCTTCTCCTCAATTTATGACTGTGTCTCGGGTTCCGTGTCGGATTTCAATCCCTAGCCATCGTCTGGCCCGACAATACCGATTTCGGCCCATTTTTGTCGGGTGGTACGAAAATCGCCCGAAAAGTGCAGATGAAATCGACGACCGCGAGATTCTTGTAGCATTCTTCTCCTAAATTTATGACTGTGTCTCGGGTTTCGTGTCGGATTTCAAACCCTTGCCATCGTTTGGCCTGAAAATACCGATTTCGGCCCATTTTTGTTGGGTGGTACGAAAATCGCCCGAAAAGTGCAGATGAAATCGACGACCGCGAGATCCTTATAGCATTCTGCTCCTCAATTTATGACTGTGTCTCGTGTTCCGTGTCGGATTTCAAACCCTAGCCATCGTCTGGCCCGAAAATACCGATTTCGGCTCATTTTTGTCGGGTGGTACGAAAATCGCCCGAAAAGTGCAGATGAAATCGACGACCGCGAGATTCTTGTAGCATTCTTCTCCTAAATTTATGACTGTGTCTCGGGTTTCGTGTCGGATTTCAAACCCAAGCCATCGTCAAGCCCGAAAATACCGATTTCGGCCCATTTTTGTCGAGTGGTACGAAAATTGCCCGAAAAGTGCAGATGAAATCGACGACCGCGAGATCCTTGTAGCATTCTTCTCCTAAATTTATGAATGTGTCTCGGGTTCTGTGTCGGATTTAAAACCCTAGCCATCGTCTGGCACCAAAATACCGATTTCGGCCCATTTTTGTCGGGTAGTACGAAAATTGCCCGAAAAGTCCAGATAAAATCGACGACCGCGAGATTCTTGTAGCACTCTTCTCCTAAATTTATGAATGTGTCTCGGGTTCCGTGTCGAATTTCAAACCCTAGCCATCGTCTGGCCCGAAAATACCGATTTCGACCCATTTTTGTCGGGTGGTACGAAAATCGCCGAAAAGTGCAGATGAAATCGACGACCGCGAGATTCTTGTAGCATTCTTCTCCTAAATTTATGAATGTGTCTCGGGTTCCGTGTCGGATTTCGAACCCTAGCCATCGTCTGGCACGAAAATAATGATTTCGGCCCATTTTTTTCGAGTGGTACGTAAATTTCCTGAAAAGTCCAGATGAAATCGGCGACCGCGAGATCCTTGTAGCATTCTTCTCCAAAATTTATGACTGTGTCTCGGGTTCCGTGTAGGATTTCAAACCCCAGCCATCGTCAGGCCCGAAAATACCGATTTCGGCCTATTTTTGTCGGGTGGTACGAAAATCGCCCGAAAAGTGCAGATGAAATCGACGACCGCAAGATCCTTATAGGATTCTTCTCCTCAATTTATGACTGTGTCTTGGGTTCCGTGTCGGATTTCAAACCCTAGCTATCGTCTGGCCCGAAAATACCAATTTCGGCCCATTTTTGTCGGGTGGTACGAAAATCGCCCGAAAAGTGCAGATAAAATCGACGACCGCGAGATTCTTGTAGCATTCTTCTCCTAAATTTATGACTGTGTCTCGGGTTTCGTGTCGGATTTCAAACCCTAGCCATCGTCAAGCCCGAAAATACCGATTTCGGCCCATTTTTGTCGGGTGGTACGAAAATCGCTCGAAAAGTGCAGATGAAATCGACGACCGCGAGATCCTTGTAGCATTCTTCTCCTAAATTTATGAATGTGTCTCGGGTTCCGTGTCGGATTTCAAACCCTAGCCATCGTTTGGCCCGAAAATACCGATTTCGGCCCATTTTTGTCGGGTGGAACGAAAATTGCCAGAAAAGTGCAGATGAAATCGACGACCGCGAGATCCTTGTAGCATTCTTCTCCTAAATTTATGAATGTGTCTCGGGTTCCGTGTCGGATTTCAAACCCTAGCCATCGTTTGGCCCGAAAATACCGATTTCGGCCCATTTTTGTCGGGTGGAACGAAAATTGCCAGAAAAGTCCAGATGAAATCGACGACTGCGAGATCCTGGTAGCATTCTTCTCCAAAATTTATGACTGTGTCTCGGGTTCCGTGTAGGATTTCAAACCCTAGCCATCGTCTGGCCCGAAAATACCGATTTCGGCCTATTTTTGTCGGGTGGTACGAAAATCGCCCGAAAAGTGCAGATGAAATCGACGACCGCGAGATCCTTGTAGCATTCTTCTCCTTAATTTATGACTGTGTCTCGGGTTCCGTGTCGGATTTCAAACCCTAGCCATCGTCTGGCCCGAAAATACCGATTTCGGCCCATTTTTGTCGGGTGGTACGAAAATGGCCTGAAAAGTCCAGATGAAATCGACGACCGCGAGATCCTTGTAGCATTCTTCTCCAAAATTTATGACTGTGTCTCGGGTTCCGGGTCGGATTGCAAACCCTAGCCATTGTCTGGCCCGAAAATACCGATTTCGGCTCATTTTTGTCGGGTGGTACGAAAATTGCCCGAAAAGTGCAGATGAAATCGACGACCGCGAGATCCTTGTAGCATTCTTCTCCTCAATTTATGATTGTGTCTCGGGTTTCGTGTCGGATTTCAAACCCTAGCCATCGTCTGGCCCGAAAATACCAATTTCAGCCCATTTATGTCGGGTGGTACGAAAATCGCCCGAAAAGTGCAGATGAAATCGACAACCGCGAGATTCTTGTAGCATTCTTCTCCTAAATTTATGACTGTGTCTCGGGTTTCGTGTCGGATTTCAAACCCTAGCCATCGTCTGCCCCGAAAATACCGATTTCGGCCCATTTTTGTCGGGTGGTACGAAAATCGCCCGAAAAGTGCAGATGAAATCGACGACCACGAGATTCTTGTAGCATTCTTCTCCTAAATTTATGACAGTGTCTCGGGTTCCGTGTCAAATTTCAAACCCTAGCCATCGTCTGGCCCGAAAATACCGATTTCGGCCCATTTTTGTCGGGTGGTACGAAAATCGCCCGAAAAGTGCAGATGAAATCGACGACCGCGAGATCCTTGTAGCATTCTTCTCCTCGTTTTATGAATGTGTCTCGGGTTTCGTGTCTGATTTCAAACCCTAGCCATCGTGTGGCCTGAAAATACCGATTTTGGCCCTTTTTTGTCGGGTGGTACAAAAATCGCCCGAAAAGTGCAGATGAAATCGACGACCGCGAGATTCTTGTAGCATTCTTCTATTCAATTTATGACTGTGTCTCGGGTTCCGTGTCGGATTTCAAACCCTAGCCATCGTCTGGCCCGAAAATACCGATTTCGGCCCATTTTTGTCGGGTGGTACGAAAATCGCCCGAAAAGTGCAGATGAAATCGACGACCGCAAGATCCTTATAGCATTCTTCTCCTTAATTTATGACTGTGTCTTGGGTTCTGTGTTGGATTTCAAACCCTAGCCATCGTCTGGCCCGAAAATACCGATTTCGGCCCATTTTTGTCGGGTGGTACGAAAATCGCCCGAAAAATGCAGATGAAATCGACGACGCGAGATTCTTGTTGCATTCTTCTCCTAAATTTATGACTGTGTCTCGGGTTTCGTGTCGGATTTCAAACCCTAGCCATCGTCTGGCCCGAAAATACCGATTTGGGCCCATTTTTGTCGCGTGGTACGAAAATCGCCTGAAAAGTGCAGATAAAATAGAAGACCGCGACATCCTTATAACATTCTTCTCCAAAATTTATAACTGTGTCTCGGGTTCCGTGTCGGATTTCAAACCCTAGCCATCGTCTGGCCCGAAAATACCGATTTCGGCCCATTTTTGTCGGGTGGTATGAAAATCGCCTTAAAAGTGCAGATGAAATCGACGACCGCGAGATCCTTGTAGCATTCTTCTCCTCAATTTATGACTGTGTCTCGGGTTCCGTGTCGGATTTCAAACCCTAGCCATCGTCTGGCCCGAAAATACCAATTTCGGCCCATTTTTGTCGGGTGGTACGAAAATCGCCCGAGAAGTGTAGATGAAATCGACGACCGCGAGATTCTTGTAGCATTCTTCTCCTAAATTTATAACTGTGTCTCGGGTTTCGTGTCGGATTTCAAACCCTTGCCATCGTTTGGCCCGAAAATACCGATTTCGGCACATTTTTGTCGGGTGGTACGAAAATCGCCCGAAAAGTGCAGATGAAATCGACGACCGCGAGATCCTTATAGCATTCTTCTCCTCAATTTATGACTGTGTCTCGTGTTCCGTGTCGGATTTAAAACCCTAGCCATCGTCTGGCCCGAAAATACCGATTTCAGCCCATTTTTGTGGGGTGGTACGTAAATTGCCCGAAAAGTCCAGATGAAATCGGCGACCGCGAGATCCTTGTAGCATTCTTCTCCAAAATTTATGACTGTCTCGTGTTCCGTGTCGGATTTCAAATCCTAGCCATCGTCTGGCCCGAAAATACCGATTTCAGCCCATTTTTGTCGGGTGGTACGAAAATCGCCCAAAAAGTCTAGATGAAATCGACGACCGCGAGATCCTTGTAGCATTCTTCTCCAAAAGTTATGACTGTGTCTCGAGTTCCGTGTAGGATTTCAAACCCTAGCCATCGTCTGGCCCGAAAATACCGATTTAAGCCCATTTTTGTCGGGTGGTACGAAAAACGCCCGAAAAATGCAGATGAAATTGACGACCGCGAGATCCTTATAGCATTCTTCTCCTCAATTTATGACTGTGTCTCGTGTTCCGTGTCGGATTTCAAACCCTAGCCATCGTCTGGCCCAAAAATACCGATTTCGGCCTATTTTTGTCGGGTGGTACGTAAATTGCTTGGAAAGTCTAGATGAAATCGACGACCGCGAGATTCTTGTAGCATTCTTCTCCTAAATTTATGAATGTATCTCGAGTTCCGTGTCGAATTTCAAACCCTAGCCATCGTCTGGCCCGAAAATACCGATTTCGACCCATTTTTGTCGGGTGGTACGAAAATCGCCGAAAAGTGCAGATGAAATCGACGACCGCGAGATTCTTGTAGCATTCTTCTCCTAAATTTATGAATGTGTGTCAGGTTCCGTGTCGGATTTCAAACCCTAGCCATCGTCTGGCCCGAAAATACCGATTTCAGCCCATTTTTGTCGGGTGGTACGTAAATTTCCTGAAAAGTCCAGATGAAATCGGCGACCGCGAGATCCTTGTAGCATTCTTCTCCAAAATTTATGACTGTGTCTCGGGTTCTGTGTAGGATTTCAAACCCTAGCCATCATCTGGCTCGAAAATACCGATTTCGGCCTATTTTTGTCGGGTGGTACGAAAATCGCCCGAAAAGTGCAGATGAAATCGTCGACCGCAAGATCCTTATAGCATTCTTCTCCTTAATTTATGACTGTGTCTTGGGTTCCGTGTCGGATTTCAAACCCTAGCCATCGTCTGGCCCGAAAATACCGATTTCGGCCCATTTTTGTCGGGTGGTACGAAAATCGCCCGAAAAATGCAGATGAAATCGACGACGCGAGATTCTTGTAGCATTCTTCTCCTAAATTTATGACTGTGTCTCGGGTTTCGTGTCGGATTTCAAACCCTAGCCATCGTCTGGCCCGAAAATACCGATTTCGGCCCATTTTTGTCGCGTGGTACGAAGACCGCGAGATCCTTATAACATTCTTCTCCAAATTTTATGACTGTGTCTCGGGTTCCGTGTCGGATTTCAAACCCTAGCCATCGTCTGGCCCGAAAATACCGATTTCGGCCCATTTTTGTCGGGTGGTACGAAAATCGCCCGAAAAGTGCAGATGAAATCGACGAGCGCGAGATTCTTGTAGCATTCTTCTCCTAAATTTATGAATGTGTCTCGGGTTCCGTGTCGGATTTCAAACCCTAGCCATCGTCTGGCCCGAAAATACCGATTTCGGCCCATTTTTGTCGGGTGGTACGAAAATCGCCCGAAAAGTGTAGATGAAATCGACGACGGCGAGATCCTTGTAGCATTCTTCTCCTAAATTTATGACAGTGTCTCGGGTTCCGTGTCAAATTTCAAACCCTAGCCATCGTCTGGCCCGAAAATACCGATTTCGGCCCATTTTTGTCGGGTGGTACGAAAATCGCCCGAAAAGTGCAGATGAAATCGATGACCGCGAGATCCTTGTAGCATTCGTCTCTTAAATTTATGAATGTATCTCGGGTTCCGTGTCGGATTTCAAACCCAAGCCATCGTCTGGCCCGAAAATACCGATTTCGGCCCATTTTTGTCGGGTGGTACGAAAATGGCCTGAAAAGTCCAGATGAAATCGACGACCGCGAGATCCTTGTAGCATTCTTCTCCAAAATTTATGACTGTGTCTCGGGTTCCGGGTCGGATTGCAAACCCTAGCCATTGTCTGGCCCGAAAATACCGATTTCGGCTCATTTTTGTCGGGTGGTACGAAAATTGCCCGAAAAGTGCAGATGAAATCGACGACCGCGAGATCCTTGTAGCATTCTTCTCCTCAATTTATGATTGTGTCTCGGGTTTCGTGTCGGATTTCAAACCCTAGCCATCGTCTGGCCCGAAAATACCAATTTCAGCCCATTTATGTCGGGTGGTACGAAAATCGCCCGAAAAGTGCAGATGAAATCGACAACCGCGAGATTCTTGTAGCATTCTTCTCCTAAATTTATGACTGTGTCTCGGGTTTCGTGTCGGATTTCAAACCCTAGCCATCGTCTGCCCCGAAAATACCGATTTCGGCCCATTTTTGTCGGGTGGTACGAAAATCGCCCGAAAAGTGCAGATGAAATCGACGACCACGAGATTCTTGTAGCATTCTTCTCCTAAATTTATGACAGTGTCTCGGGTTCCGTGTCAAATTTCAAACCCTAGCCATCGTCTGGCCCGAAAATACCGATTTCGGCCCATTTTTGTCGGGTGGTACGAAAATCGCCCGAAAAGTGCAGATGAAATCGACGACCGCGAGATCCTTGTAGCATTCTTCTCCTCGTTTTATGAATGTGTCTCGGGTTTCGTGTCTGATTTCAAACCCTAGCCATCGTGTGGCCTGAAAATACCGATTTTGGCCCTTTTTTGTCGGGTGGTACAAAAATCGCCCGAAAAGTGCAGATGAAATCGACGACCGCGAGATTCTTGTAGCATTCTTCTATTCAATTTATGACTGTGTCTCGGGTTCCGTGTCGGATTTCAAACCCTAGCCATCGTCTGGCCCGAAAATACCGATTTCGGCCCATTTTTGTCGGGTGGTACGAAAATCGCCCGAAAAGTGCAGATGAAATCGACGACCGCAAGATCCTTATAGCATTCTTCTCCTTAATTTATGACTGTGTCTTGGGTTCTGTGTTGGATTTCAAACCCTAGCCATCGTCTGGCCCGAAAATACCGATTTCGGCCCATTTTTGTCGGGTGGTACGAAAATCGCCCGAAAAATGCAGATGAAATCGACGACGCGAGATTCTTGTTGCATTCTTCTCCTAAATTTATGACTGTGTCTCGGGTTTCGTGTCGGATTTCAAACCCTAGCCATCGTCTGGCCCGAAAATACCGATTTGGGCCCCTTTTTGTCGCGTGGTACGAAAATCGCCTGAAAAGTGCAGATAAAATAGAAGACCGCGAGATCCTTATAACATTCTTCTCCAAAATTTATGACTGTGTCTCGGGTTCCGTGTCGGATTTCAAACCCTAGCCATCGTCTGGCCCGAAAATACCGATTTCGACCCATTTTTGTCGGGTGGTATGAAATTCGCCTGAAAAGTGCAGATGAAACCGACGACCGCGAGATCCTTGTAGCATTCTTCTCCTTAATTTATGACTGTGTCTCGGGTTCCGTGTTGGATTTCAAACCCTAGCCATCGTCTAGCCCGAAAATACCAATTTCGGCCCATTTTTGTCGGGTGGTACAAAAATCGCCCGAAAAGTGTAGATGAAATCGACGACCGCGAGATTCTTGTAGCATTCTTCTCCTAAATTTATAACTGTGTCTCAGGTTTCGTGTCGGATTTCAAACCCTTGCCATCGTTTGGCCCGAAAATACCGATTTCGGCACATTTTTGTCGGGCGGTACGAAAATCGCCCGAAAAGTGCAGATGAAATCGACGACCGCGAGATCCTTATAGCATTCTTCTCCTCAATTTATGACTGTATCTCGTGTTCCGTGTCGGATTTCAAACCCTAGCCATCGTCTAGCTTGAAAATACCGATTTCAGCCCATTTTTGTCGGGTGGTACGTAAATTGCCCGAAAAGTCCAGATGAAATCGGCGACCGCGAGATCCTTGTAGCATTCTTCTCCAAAATTTATGACTGTGTCTCGTGTTCCGTGTCGGATTTCAAACCCTAGCCATCGTCTGGCCCGAAAATACCGATTTCAGCCCATTTTTGTCGGGTGGTACGAAAATCGCCCAAAAAGTCTAGATGAAATCGACGACCGCGAGATCCTTGTAGCATTCTTCTCCAATAGTTATGACTGTTTCTCGAGTTCCGTGTAGGATTTCAAACCCTAGCCATCGTCTGGCCCGAAAATACCGATTTAAGCCCATTTTTGTCGGGTGGTACGAAAATCGCCCGAAAAATGCAGATGAAATTGACGACCGCGAGATCCTTATAGCATTCTTCTCCTCAATTTATGACTGTGTCTCGTGTTCCGTGTCGGATTTCAAACCCTAGCCATCGTCTGGCCCGAAAATACCGATTTCGGCCTATTTTTGTCGGGTGGTACGTAAATTGCCTGAAAAGTCCAGATGAAATCGGCGACCGCGAGATCCTTGTAGCATTCTTCTCCAAAATTTATGACTGTGTCTCGGGTTCCGTGTAGGATTTCAAACCCTAGCCATCGTCTGGCCCGAAAATACCGATTTCGGCCCATTTTTGTCGGGTGGTACGAAAATTGCCCGAAAAGTGCAGATGAAATCGACGACCGCGAGATCCTTGTAGCATTCTTCTCCTAAATTTATGACTGTGTCTCGGGTTCCGTGTCGGATTTCAAACCCTAGCCATCGTTTGGCCCGAAAATACCGATTTCGGCCCATTTTTGTCGGGTGGAACGAAAATTGCCAGAAAAGTGCAGATGAAATCGACGACCGCGAGATCCTTGTAGCATTCTTCTCCTAAATTTATGAATGTGTCTCGGGTTCCGTGTCGGATTTCAAACCCTAGCCATCGTTTGGCCCGAAAATACCGATTTCGGCCCATTTTTGTCGGGTGGAACGAAAATTGCCAGAAAAGTCCAGATGAAATCGACGACTGCGAGATCCTGGTAGCATTCTTCTCCAAAATTTATGACTGTGTCTCGGGTTCCGTGTAGGATTTCAAACCCTAGCCATCGTCTGGCCCGAAAATACCGATTTCGGCCTATTTTTGTCGGGTGGTACGAAAATCGCCCGAAAAGTGCAGATGAAATCGACGACCGCGAGATCCTTATAGCATTCTTCTCCTCAATTTATGACTGTGTCTCGGGTTCCGTGTCAGATTTCAAACCCTAGCCATCGTCTGGCCCGAAAATACCGATTTCGGCCCATTTTTGTCGGGTGGTACGAAAATCGCCCGAAAAATGCAGATGAAATCGATGACGCGAGATTCTTGTAGCATTCTTCTCCTAAATTTATGACTGTGTCTCGGGTTCCGTGTCGGATTTCAAACCCTAGCCATCGTCTGGCCCGAAAATACCGATTTCGGCCCATTTTTGTCGGGTGGTACGAAAATCGCCCGAAAAGTGTAGATGAAATCGACGACGGCGAGATCCTTGTAGCATTCTTCTCCTAAATTTATGACAGTGTCTCGGGTTCCGTGTCAAATTTCAAACCCTAGCCATCGTCTGGCCCGAAAATACCGATTTCGGCCCATTTTTGTCGGGTGGTACGAAAAAGTCCAGATGAAATCGACGACCGCGAGATCCTTGTAGCATTCTTCTCCAAAATTTATGACTGTGTCTCGGGTTCCGTGTCGGATTTCAAACCCTAGCCATCGTCTGGCCCGAAAATACCGAGTTCGGCCCATTTTTGTCGGGTGGTACGAAAATCGCCCGAAAAGTGCAGATGAAATCGACGACCGCGAGATCCTTGTAGCATTCTTCTCCTAAATTTATGAATGTGTCTCGGGTTCCGTGTCGGATTTCAAACCCTAGCCATCGTTTGGCCCGAAAATTCCGATTTCGGCCCATTTTTGTCGAGTGGTACGAAAATCGCCCGAAAAGTGCAGATGAAATCGACGACCGCGAGATCCTTGTAGCATTCTTCTCCTCAATTTATGACTGTGTCTCGGGTTCCGTGTCGGATTTCAAACCCTAGCCATCGTCTGGCCCGAAAATACCGATTTCGGCCCATTTATGTCGGGTGGTACGAAAATCGCCCGAAAAGTGCAGATGAAATCGACGACCGCGAGATTTTTGTAGCATTCTTCTCCTAAATTTATGACTGTGTCTCGGGTTTCGTGTCGGATTTCAAACCCTAGCCATCGTCTGGCCCGAAAATACCGATTTCGGCCCATTTTTGTCGGGTGGTACGAAAATCGCCCGAAAAGTGCAGATGAAATCGACGACCGCGAGATCTTTGTAGCATTCTTCTCCTCAATTAATGACTGTGTCTCGAGTTCCATGTCGGATTTCAAAACCTAGCCATCGTATGGCCCGAAAATACCGATCTCGGCCTATTTTTGTCTGGTGGTACGAAAATCGCCCGAAAAGTCCAGATGAAATCTACGACCGCGAGATCCTTGTAGCATTCTTCTCCTCCATTTATGATTGTGTCTCGGGTTCCGTGTCGGATTTCAAACCCTAGCCATCGTCTGGCCCGAAAATACCGATTTCGACCCATTTTTGTCGGGTGGTACGAAAATCGCCCGAAAAGTGCAGATGAAATCGACGACCGCGAGATTCTTGTAGCATTCTTCTCCTAAATTTATGAATGTGTCTCGGGTTCCGTGTCGGATTTCAAACCCTAGCCATCGTTTGGCCCGAAAATACCGATTTCGGCCCATTTTTGTTAGGTGGTACGTAAATTGCCCAAAAAGTGCAGATGAAATCGGCGACCGCGAGATCCTTGTAGCATTCTTCTCCAAAATTTATGACTGTGTCTCGGGTTCCGTGTAGGATTTCAAACCCTAGCCATCGTCTGGCCCGAAAATACCGATTTCGGCCTATTTTTGTCGGGTGGTACGAAAATCGCCCGAAAAGTGCAGATGAAATCGACGACCGCAAGATCCTTATAGCATTCTTCTCCTCAATTTATGACTGTGTCTTGGGTTCCGTGTCGGATTTCAAACCCTAGCCATCGTCTGGCCCGAAAATACCGATTTCGGCCCATTTTTGTCGGGTGGTACGAAAATCGCCCGAAAAATGCAGATGAAATCGACGACGCGAGATTCTTGTAGCATTCTTCTCCTAAATTTATGACTGTGTCTCGGGTTTCGTGTCGGATTTCAAACCCTAGCCATCGTTTGGCCCGAAAATACCGATTTCGGCCCATTTTTGTCAGGTGGTATGAAAATCGCCTGAAAAGTGCAGATGAAATCGACGACCGCGAGATCCTTGTAGCATTCCTCTCCAAAATTTATGACTGTGTCTCGGGTTCCGTGTAGGATTTCAAACCCTAGCCATCGTCTGGCCGGAAAATACCAATTTCGGCCTATTTTTGTCGGGTGGTACGAAAATCGCCAGAAAAGTGCAGATGAAATCGACGACCGCGAGATCCTTATAGCATTCTTCTCCTCCATTTATGACTGTGTCTCGGGTTCCGTGTCGGATTTCAAACCCTAGCCATCGTCTGGCCCGAAAATACCGATTTCGGCCCATTTTTGTCGGGTGGTACGAAAATCGCTGAAAAGTGCAGATGAAATCGACGACCGCGAGATTCTTGTAGCATTCTTCTCCTAAATTTATGAATGTGTCTCGGGTTCCGTGTCGAATTTCAAACCCTAGCCATCGTTTGGCCCGAAAATACCGATTTCTGCCCATTTTTGTCAGGTGGTACGTAAATTGCCCAAAAAGTCCAGATGAAATCGGCGACCGCGAGATCCTTGTAGCATTCTTCTCCAAAATTTATGACTGTGTCTCGGGTTCCGTGTAGGATTTCAAACCCTAGCCATCGTCTGGCCCGAAAATACCGATTTCGGCCTATTTTTGTCGGGTGGTACGAAAATCGCCCGAAAAGTGCAGATGAAATCGACGACCGCGAGATTCTTGTAGCATTCTTCTCCTAAATTTATGACTGTGTCTCGGTTTTCGTGTCGGATTTCAAACCCTAGCAATCGTCTGGCCCGAAAATACCGATTTCGGCCCATTTTTGTCGGGTGGTACGAAAATCGCCCGAAAAGTCCAGATGAAATCGACGACCGCGAGATCCTTGTAGCATTCTTCTCCTAAATTTATGACTGTGTCTCGAATTCCGTGACGAATTTCAAACCCTAGCCATCTTCTGCCCCGAAAATACCGATTTTGGCCCATTTTTGTCCGATGGTACGAAAATCGCCCGAAAAGTCCAGATGAAATCGACGACCGCGAGATCCTTGTAGCATTCTTTTCCTAAATTTATGACTGTGTCTCGGGTTCCGTGTCGGATTTCAAACCCTAGCCATCGTCTGGCCCGAAAATACCGATTTCGGCCCATTTTTGTCGTGTGGTACGAAAATCGCCCGAAAAGTCCAGATGAAATCGACGACCGCGAGATCCTTGTGGCATTTTTCTTCAAAATTTATGACTGTGTCTCGGGTTCCGTGTCGGATTTCAAACCCTAGCCATCGTCTGGCCCGAAAATACCGATTTCGGCCCATTTTTGTCGGGTGGTACGAAAATCGCCCGAAAAGTCCAGATGAAATCGACGACCGCGAGATCCTTATAGCATTCTTCTCCTCAATTTATGACTGTGTCTCGGGTTCCGTGTCGGATTTCAAACCCTAGCCATCGTCTGGCCCGAAAATACCGATTTCGGCCCATTTTTGTCGGGTGGTACGAAAATGGCCTGAAAAGTCCAGATGAAATCGACGACCGCGAGATCCTTGTAGCATTCTTCTCCAAAATTTATGACTGTGTCTCGGGTTCCGGGTCGGATTGCAAACCCTAGCCATTGTCTGGCCCGAAAATACCGATTTCGGCTCATTTTTGTCGGGTGGTACGAAAATTGCCCGAAAAGTGCAGATGAAATCGACGACCGCGAGATCCTTGTAGCATTCTTCTCCTCAATTTATGATTGTGTCTCGGGTTTCGTGTCGGATTTCAAACCCTAGCCATCGTCTGGCCCGAAAATACCAATTTCAGCCCATTTATGTCGGGTGGTACGAAAATCGCCCGAAAAGTGCAGATGAAATCGACGACCGCGAGATTCTTGTAGCATTCTTCTCCTAAATTTATGAATGTGTCTCGGGTTCCGTGCGGATTTCAAACCCTAGCCATCGTTTGGCCCGAAAATACCGATTTCGGCTCATTTTTGTCGGGTGGTACGAAAATCGCCCGAAAAGTGTAGATGAAATCGACGACGGCGAGATCCTTGTAGCATTCTTCTCCTAAATTTATGACTGTGTCTCGGGTTCCGTGTCAAATTTCAAACCCTAGCCATCGTCTGGCCCGAAAATACCGATTTCGGCCCATTTTTGTCGGGTGGTACGCAAATGGCCCGAAAAGTCCAGATGAAATCGACGACCGCGAGATCCTTGTAGCATTCTTCTCCAAAATATATTACTGTGTCTCGGGTTCCGTGTAGGATTTCAAACCCTAGACATCGGCTGGCCCGAAAATACCGATTTCGGGCCATTTTTGTCGGGTGGTACGAAAACCGTCCGAAAAGTGCACATGAAATCGACGACCACGAGATCCTTGTAGCATTCTTCTCCTCAATTTATGACTATGTCTCGGGTTCCGTGTCGGATTTCAGACCCTAGCCATCGTCTGTCCCGAAAATACCGATTTCGGCCCATTTTTTTCGGGTGGTACGAAAATCGCCCGAAAAGTGCAGATGAAATCGACGACCGCGAGATTCTTGTAGCATTCTTCTCCTAAATTTATGACTGCGTCTCGGGTTTCGTGTCGGATTTCAAACCCTAGCCATCGTCTGGCCCGAAAATACCGATTTCGGCCCATTTTTGTCGGGTGGTACGAAAATCGCCCGAAAAGTGCAGATGAAATCGACGACCGCGAGATCCTTGTAGCATTCTTCTCCTAAATTTATGAATGTGTCTCGGATTCCGTGTCGGATTTCAAACCCTAGCCATCGTCTGGCCCGAAAATACCGATTTCGGCCCATTTTTGTCGGGTGGTACGAAAATCGCCCGAAAAGTGCAGATGAAATCGACGACCGCGAGATTCTTGTAGCATTCTTCTCCTAAATTTATAACTGTGTCTCGGGTTTCGTGTCGGATTTCAAACCCTAGCCATCGTCAAGCCCGAAAATACCAATTTCGGCCCATTTTTGTCGGGTGGTACGAAAATCGCCCGAAAAGTGCAGATGAAATCGACGACCGCGAGATCCTTGTAGCATTCTTCTCCTAAATTTATGAATGTGTCTTGGGTTCCGTGTCGGATTTCAAACCCTAGCCATCGTCTGGCACGAAAATACCGATTTCGGCTCATTTTTGTCGGGTGGTACGAAAATCGCCCGAAAAGTCCAGATGAAATCGACGACCGCGAGATCCTTGTAGCATTCTTGTCCAAAATTTATGACTTTGTCTCGGGTTCCGTGTAGGATTTCAAACCCTGGCCATCGTTTGGCCCGAAAATACCGATTTCGGCCTATTTTTGTCGGGTGGTACGAAAATCGCCCGAAAAGTGCAGATGAAATCGACGACCGCGAGATTCTTGTAGCATTCTTCTCCTAAATTTATGACTGTGTCTCGGTTTTCGTGTCGGATTTCAAACCCTAGCAATCGTCTGGCCCGAAAATACCGATTTCGGCCCATTTTTGTCGGGTGGTACGAAAATCGCCCGAAAAGTCCAGATGAAATCGACGACCGCGAGATCCTTGTAGCATTCTTCTCCTAAATTTATGACTGTGTCTCGAATTCCGTGACGAATTTCAAACCCTAGCCATCTTCTGCCCCGAAAATACCGATTTTGGCCCATTTTTGTCCGATGGTACGAAAATCGCCCGAAAAGTCCAGATGAAATCGACGACCGCGAGATCCTTGTAGCATTCTTCTCTTAAATTTATGACTGTGTCTCGGGTTCCGTGTCGGATTTCAAACCCTAGCCATCGTCTGGCCCAAAAATACCGATTTCGGCCCATTTTTGTCGGGTGGTACGAAAATCGCCCGAAAAGTGCAGATGAAATCGACGACCGCGAGATCCTTGTAGCATTCTTCTCCTAAATTTATGAATGTGTCTCGGGTTCCGTGTCGGATTTCAAACCCTAGCCATCGTTTGGCCCGAAAATTCCGATTTCGGCCCATTTTTGTCGAGTGGTACGAAAATCGCCCGAAAAGTGCAGATGAAATCGACGACCGCGAGATCCTTGTAGCATTCTTCTCCTCAATTTATGACTGTGTCTCGGGTTCCGTGTCGGATTTCAAACCCTAGCCATCGTCTGGCCCGAAAATACCGATTTCGGCCCATTTTTGTCAGGTGGTACGAAAATCGCCCGAAAAGTGCAGATGAAATCGACGACCGCGAGATCCTTGTAGCATTCTTCTCCTAAATTTATGAATGTGTCTCGGGTTCCGTGTCGGATTTCAAACCCTAGCCATCGTTTGGCCCGAAAATACCGATTTCGGCCCATTTTTGTCGGGTGGAACGAAAATTGCCAGAAAAGTGCAGATGAAATCGACGACCGCGAGATCCTTGTAGCATTCTTCTCCTAAATTTATGAATGTGTCTCGGGTTCCGTGTCGGATTTCAAACCCTAGCCATCGTTTGGCCCGAAAATACCGATTTCGGCCCATTTTTGTCGGGTGGAACGAAAATTGCCAGAAAAGTCCAGATGAAATCGACGACTGCGAGATCCTGGTAGCATTCTTCTCCAAAATTTATGACTGTGTCTCGGGTTCCGTGTAGGATTTCAAACCCTAGCCATCGTCTGGCCCGAAAATACCGATTTCGGCCTATTTTTGTCGGGTGGTACGAAAATCGCCCGAAAAGTGCAGATGAAATCGACGACCGCGAGATCCTTATAGCATTCTTCTCCTCAATTTATGACTGTGTCTCGGGTTCCGTGTCAGATTTCAAACCCTAGCCATCGTCTGGCCCGAAAATACCGATTTCGGCCCATTTTTGTCGGGTGGTACGAAAATCGCCCGAAAAATGCAGATGAAATCGATGACGCGAGATTCTTGTAGCATTCTTCTCCTAAATTTATGACTGTGTCTCGGGTTCCGTGTCGGATTTCAAACCCTAGCCATCGTCTGGCCCGAAAATACCGATTTCGGCCCATTTTTGTCGGGTGGTACGAAAATCGCCCGAAAAGTGTAGATGAAATCGACGACGGCGAGATCCTTGTAGCATTCTTCTCCTAAATTTATGACAGTGTCTCGGGTTCCGTGTCAAATTTCAAACCCTAGCCATCGTCTGGCCCGAAAATACCGATTTCGGCCCATTTTTGTCGGGTGGTACGAAAATCGCCCGAAAAGTGCAGATGAAATCGATGACCGCGAGATCCTTGTAGCATTCGTCTCTTAAATTTATGAATGTATCTCGGGTTCCGTGTCGGATTTCAAACCCAAGCCATCGTCTGGCCCGAAAATACCGATTTCGGCCCATTTTTGTCGGGTGGTACGAAAATGGCCTGAAAAGTCCAGATGAAATCGACGACCGCGAGATCCTTGTAGCATTCTTCTCCAAAATTTATGACTGTGTCTCGGGTTCCGGGTCGGATTGCAAACCCTAGCCATTGTCTGGCCCGAAAATACCGATTTCGGCTCATTTTTGTCGGGTGGTACGAAAATTGCCCGAAAAGTGCAGATGAAATCGACGACCGCGAGATCCTTGTAGCATTCTTCTCCTCAATTTATGATTGTGTCTCGGGTTTCGTGTCGGATTTCAAACCCTAGCCATCGTCTGGCCCGAAAATACCAATTTCAGCCCATTTATGTCGGGTGGTACGAAAATCGCCCGAAAAGTGCAGATGAAATCGACAACCGCGAGATTCTTGTAGCATTCTTCTCCTAAATTTATGACTGTGTCTCGGGTTTCGTGTCGGATTTCAAACCCTAGCCATCGTCTGCCCCGAAAATACCGATTTCGGCCCATTTTTGTCGGGTGGTACGAAAATCGCCCGAAAAGTGTAGATGAAATCGACGACGGCGAGATCCTTGTAGCATTCTTCTCCTAAATTTATGACTATGTCTCGGGTTCCGTGTCAAATTTCAAACCCTAGCCATCGTCTGGCCCGAAAATACCGATTTCGCCCCATTTTTGTCGGGTGGTACGAAAATCGCCCGAAAAGTGCAGATGAAATCGACGACCGCAAGATCCTTGTAGCATTCTTCTCCTAAATTTATGAATGTGTCTCGGGTTCCGTGCGGATTTCAAACCCTAGCCATCGTTTGGCCCGAAAATACCGATTTCGGCTCATTTTTGTCGGGTGGTACGAAAATCGCCCGAAAAGTGTAGATGAAATCGACGACGGCGAGATCCTTGTAGCATTCTTCTCCTAAATTTATGACTGTGTCTCGGGTTCCGTGTCAAATTTCAAACCCTAGCCATCGTCTGGCCCGAAAATACCGATTTCGGCCTATTTTTGTC
>JBBPBP010009779.1:68906000-68921026 GCA_037974735.1 Cicer chorassanicum
GTTCCGTGTCGGATTTCAAACCCTAGCCATCGTCTGGCCCGAAAATACCGATTTCGGCCCATTTTTGTCGGGTGGTACGAAAATCGCCTGAAAAGTGCAGATGAAATCGACGACCGCGAGATTCTTGTAGCATTCTTCTCCTAAATTTATGACTGTGTCTCGAGTTTTGTGTCGGATTTCAAACCCTAGCCATCGTCAAGCCCGAAAATACCAATTTCGGCCTATTTTTGTCAGGTGGTACGAAAATCGCCAGAAAAGTGCAGATGAAATCGATGACCGCGAGATCCTTATAGCATTCTTCTCCTCCATTTATGACTGTGTCTCGGGTTCCGTGTCGGATTTCAAACCCTAGCCATCGTCTGGACCGAAAATACCGATTTCGGCCCATTTTTGTCGGGTGGTACGAAAATCGCTCAAAAAGTGCAGATGAAATCGACGAGCGCGAGATTCTTGTAGCATTCTTCTCCTAAATTTATGACTGTGTCTCGGGTTTCGTGTCGGATTTCAAACCCTAGCCATCGTCTGGCCCGAAAATACCGAATTCGGCCCATTTTTGTCGGGTGGTACGAAAATCGCCCGAAAAGTCTAGATGAAATCGACGACCGCGAGATCCTTGTAGCATTCTTCTCCAAAAGTTATGACTGTGTCTCGGGTTCCGTGTAGGATTTCAAACCCTAGCCATCGCCTGGCCCGAAAATACCGATTTAAGCCCATTTTTGTCGGGTGGTACGAAAATCGCCCGAAAAATGCAGATGAAATTGATGACCGCGAGATCCTTATAGCATTCTTCTCCTCAATTAATGACTGTGTCTCGTGTTCCGTGTCGGATTTCAAACCCTAGCCATCGTCTGGCCCGAAAATACCGATTTCGGCCCATTTTTGTCGGGTGGTACGAAAATCGCCTGAAAAGTGCAGATGAAATCGACGACCGCGAGATTCTTGTAGCATTCTTCTCCTAAATTTATGACTGTGTCTCGGGTTTCGTGTCGGATTTCAAACCCTAGCCATCGTCAAGCCCGAAAATACCAATTTCAGCCTATTTTTGTCGGGTGGTACGAAAATCGCCAGAAAAGTGCAGATGAAATCGACGACCGCGAGATCCTTATAGCATTCTTCTCCTCCATTTATGACTGTGTCTCGGGTTCCGTGTCGGATTTCAAACCCTAGCCATCGTCTGGCCCGAAAATACCGATTTCGGCCCATTTTTGTCGGGTGGTACGAAAATCGCCCGAAAAGTGCAGATGAAATCGACGAGTGCGAGATTCTTGTAGCATTCTTCTCCTAAATTTATGAATGTGTCTCGGGTTCCGTGTCGGATTTCAAACCCTAGCCATCGTCTGGACCGAAAATACCGATTTCGGCCCATTTTTGTCGGGTGGTACGAAAATCGCCCGAAAAATGCAGATGAAATCGACGACGCGAGATTCTTGTAGCATTCTTCTCCTAAATTTATGACTGTGTCTCGGGTTTCGTGTCGGATTTCAAACCCTAGCCATCGTCTGGCCCGAAAATACCGATTTCGGCCCATTTTTGTCGCGTGGTACGAAGACCGCGAGATCTTTATAACGTTCTTCTCCAAAATTTATGACTGTGTCTCGGGTTCCGTGTCGGATTTCAAACCCTAGCCATCGTTTGGCCCGAAAATACCGATTTCGGCCCATTTTTGTCAGGTGGTATGAAAATCGCCTGAAAAGTGTAGATGAAATCGACGACCGCGAGATCCTTGTAGCATTCCTCTCCAAAATTTATGATTGTGTCTCGGGTTCCGTGTAGGATTTCTAACCCTAGCCATCGTCTGGCCGGAAAATACCAATTTCGGCCTATTTTTGTCGGGTGGTACGAAAATCGCCAGAAAAGTGCAGATGAAATCGACGACCGCGAGATCCTTATAGCATTCTTCTCCTCCATTTATGACTGTGTCTCGGGTTCCGTGTCGGATTTCAAACCCTAGCC
Organism: Cicer chorassanicum; assembly: GCA_037974735.1. Classification (NCBI taxonomy): domain Eukaryota; kingdom Viridiplantae; phylum Streptophyta; class Magnoliopsida; order Fabales; family Fabaceae; genus Cicer; species Cicer chorassanicum. Next base: position 68,907,954 of record JBBPBP010009779.1, read on the forward strand.
ATCGTCTGGCCCGAAAATACCGATTTCGGCCCATTTTTGTCGGGTGGTACGAAAATCGCCCGAAAAGTGCAGATGAAATCGACGAGCGCGAGATTCTTGTAGCATTCTTCTCCTAAATTTATGAATGTGTCTCGGGTTCCATGTCGGATTTCAAACCCTAGCCATCGTCTGGACTGAAAATACCGATTTCGGCCCATTTTTGTCGGGTGGTACGAAAATCGCCCGAAAAATGCAAATGAAATTGACGACGCGAGATTCTTGTAGCATTCTTCTCCTAAATTTATGACTGTGTCTCGGGTTTCGTGTCGGATTTCAAACCCTAGCCATCGTCTGGCCCGAAAATACCGATTTCGGCCCATTTTTGTCGCGTGGTACGAAGACCTCGAGATCCTTATAACATTCTTCTCCAAAATTTATGAGTGTGTCTCGGGTTCCGTGTCGGATTTCAAACCCTAGCCATCGTCTGGCCCGAAAATACCGATTTCGGCCCATTTTTGTCAGGTGGTATGAAAATCGCCTGAAAAGTGCAGATGAAATCGACGACCGCGAGATCCTTGTAGCATTCCTCTCCAAAATTTATGATTGTGTCTCGGGTTCCGTGTAGGATTTCTAACCCTAGCCATCGTCTGGCCGGAAAATACCAATTTCGGCCTATTTTTGTCGGGTGGTACGAAAATCGCCAGAAAAGTGCAGATGAAATCGACGACCGCGAGATCCTTATAGCATTCTTCTTCTCCATTTATGACTGTGTCTCGGGTTCCGTGTCGGATTTCAAACCCTAGCCATCGTCTGGCCCGAAAATACCGATTTCGGCCCATTTTTGTCGGGTGGTACGAAAATCGCCCGAAAAGTGCAGATGAAATCGACGAGCGCGAGATTCTTGTAGCATTCTTCTCCTAAATTTATGAATGTGTCTCGGGTTCCGTGTCGGATTTCAAACCCTAGCCATCGTCTGGACCGAAAATACCGATTTCGGCCCATTTTTGTCGGGTGGTACGAAAATCGCTCGAAAAGTGCAGATGAAATCGACGAGCGCGAGATTCTTGTAGCATTCTTCTCCTAAATTTATGACTGTGTCTCGGGTTTCGTGTCAGATTTCAAACCCTAGCCATCGTCTGGCCCGAAAATACCGAATTCGGCCCATTTTTGTCGGGTGGTACGAAAATCGCCCGAAAAGTCTAGATGAAATCGACGACCGCGAGATCCTTGTAGCATTCTTCTCCAAAAGTTATGACTGTGTCTCGGGTTCCGTGTAGGATTTCAAACCCTAGCCATCGCCTGGCCCGAAAATACCGATTTAAGCCCATTTTTGTCGGGTGGTACGAAAATCGCCCGAAAAATGCAGATGAAATTGATGACCGCGAGATCCTTATAGCATTCTTCTCCTCAATTAATGACTGTGTCTCGTGTTCCGTGTCGGATTTCAAACCCTAGCCATCGTCTGGCCCGAAAATACCGATTTCGGCCCATTTTTGTCGGGTGGTACGAAAATCGCCTGAAAAGTGCAGATGAAATCGACGACCGCGAGATTCTTGTAGCATTCTTCTCCTAAATTTATGACTGTGTCTCGAGTTTTGTGTCGGATTTCAAACCCTAGCCATCGTCAAGCCCGAAAATACCAATTTCGGCCTATTTTTGTCAGGTGGTACGAAAATCGCCAGAAAAGTGCAGATGAAATCGATGACCGCGAGATCCTTATAGCATTCTTCTCCTCCATTTATGACTGTGTCTCGGGTTCCGTGTCGGATTTCAAACCCTAGCCATCGTCTGGACCGAAAATACCGATTTCGGCCCATTTTTGTCGGGTGGTACGAAAATCGCTCAAAAAGTGCAGATGAAATCGACGAGCGCGAGATTCTTGTAGCATTCTTCTCCTAAATTTATGACTGTGTCTCGGGTTTCGTGTCGGATTTCAAACCCTAGCCATCGTCTGGCCCGAAAATACCGAATTCGGCCCATTTTTGTCGGGTGGTACGAAAATCGCCCGAAAAGTCTAGATGAAATCGACGACCGCGAGATCCTTGTAGCATTCTTCTCCAAAAGTTATGACTGTGTCTCGGGTTCCGTGTAGGATTTCAAACCCTAGCCATCGCCTGGCCCGAAAATACCGATTTAAGCCCATTTTTGTCGGGTGGTACGAAAATCGCCCGAAAAATGCAGATGAAATTGATGACCGCGAGATCCTTATAGCATTCTTCTCCTCAATTAATGACTGTGTCTCGTGTTCCGTGTCGGATTTCAAACCCTAGCCATCGTCTGGCCCGAAAATACCGATTTCGGCCCATTTTTGTCGGGTGGTACGAAAATCGCCTGAAAAGTGCAGATGAAATCGACGACCGCGAGATTCTTGTAGCATTCTTCTCCTAAATTTATGACTGTGTCTCGGGTTCCGTGTCGGATTTCAAACCCTAGCCATCGTCTGGCCCGAAAATACCGATTTCGGCCCATTTTTGTCAGGTGGTACGAAAATCGCCCGAAAAGTCCAGATGAAATCGACGACCGCGAGATCCTTGTAGCATTCTTCTCCTAAATTTATGACTGTGTCTCGGGTTCCGTGTCGGATTTCAAACCCTAGCCATCGTCTGGACCGAAAATACCGATTTCGGCCCATTTTTGTCGGGTGGTACGAAAATCGCCCGAAAAATGCAGATGAAATCGACGACGCGAGATTCTTGTAGCATTCTTCTCCTAAATTTATGACTGTGTCTCGGGTTTCGTGTCGGATTTCAAACCCTAGCCATCGTTTGGCCCGAAAATACCGATTTCGGCCCATTTTTGTCAGGTGGTATGAAAATCGCCTGAAAAGTGCAGATGAAATCGACGACCGCGAGATCCTTGTAGCATTCCTCTCCAAAATTTATGATTGTGTCTCGGGTTCCGTGTAGGATTTCTAACCCTAGCCATCGTCTGGCCGGAAAATACCAATTTCGGCCTATTTTTGTCGGGTGGTACGAAAATCGCCAGAAAAGTGCAGATGAAATCGACGACCGCGAGATCCTTATAGCATTCTTCTTCTCCATTTATGACTGTGTCTCGGGTTCCGTGTCGGATTTCAAACCCTAGCCATCGTCTGGCCCGAAAATACCGATTTCGGCCCATTTTTGTCGGGTGGTACGAAAATCGCCCGAAAAGTGCAGATGAAATCGACGAGCGCGAGATTCTTGTAGCATTCTTCTCCTAAATTTATGAATGTGTCTCGGGTTCCGTGTCGGATTTCAAACCCTAGCCATCGTCTGGACCGAAAATACCGATTTCGGCCCATTTTTGTCGGGTGGTACGAAAATCGCTCGAAAAGTGCAGATGAAATCGACGAGCGCGAGATTCTTGTAGCATTCTTCTCCTAAATTTATGACTGTGTCTCGGGTTTCGTGTCAGATTTCAAACCCTAGCCATCGTCTGGCCCGAAAATACCGAATTCGGCCCATTTTTGTCGGGTGGTACGAAAATCGCCCGAAAAGTCTAGATGAAATCGACGACCGCGAGATCCTTGTAGCATTCTTCTCCAAAAGTTATGACTGTGTCTCGGGTTCCGTGTAGGATTTCAAACCCTAGCCATCGCCTGGCCCGAAAATACCGATTTAAGCCCATTTTTGTCGGGTGGTACGAAAATCGCCCGAAAAATGCAGATGAAATTGATGACCGCGAGATCCTTATAGCATTCTTCTCCTCAATTAATGACTGTGTCTCGTGTTCCGTGTCGGATTTCAAACCCTAGCCATCGTCTGGCCCGAAAATACCGATTTCGGCCCATTTTTGTCGGGTGGTACGAAAATCGCCTGAAAAGTGCAGATGAAATCGACGACCGCGAGATTCTTGTAGCATTCTTCTCCTAAATTTATGACTGTGTCTCGGGTTTCGTGTCGGATTTCAAACCCTAGCCATCGTCAAGCCCGAAAATACCAATTTCAGCCTATTTTTGTCGGGTGGTACGAAAATCGCCAGAAAAGTGCAGATGAAATCGACGACCGCGAGATCCTTATAGCATTCTTCTCCTCCATTTATGACTGTGTCTCGGGTTCCGTGTCGGATTTCAAACCCTAGCCATCGTCTGGCCCGAAAATACCGATTTCGGCCCATTTTTGTGGGGTGGTACGAAAATCGCCCGAAAAGTGCAGATGAAATCGACGAGCGCGAGATTCTTGTAGCATTCTTCTCCTAAATTTATGACTGTGTCTCGGGTTTCGTGTCGGATTTCAAACCCTAGCCATCGTCTGGCCCGAAAATACCGAATTCGGCCCATTTTTGTCGGGTGGTACGAAAATCGCCCGAAAAGTCTAGATGAAATCGACGACCGCGAGATCCTTGAAGCATTCTTCTCCAAAAGTTATGACTGTGTCTCGGGTTCCGTGTAGGATTTCAAACCCTAGCCATCGCCTGGCCCGAAAATACCGATTTAAGCCCATTTTTGTCGGGTGGTACGAAAATCGCCCGAAAAATGCAGATGAAATTGATGACCGCGAGATCCGTATAGCATTCTTCTCCTCAATTTATGACTGTGTCTCGTGTTCCGTGTCGTATTTCAAACCCTACCAATCGTCTGGCCCGAAAATACCGATTTCGGCCCATTTTTGTCGGGTGGTACGAAAATCGCCTGAAAAGTGCAGATGAAATCGACGACCGCGAGATTCTTGTAGCATTCTTCTCCTAAATTTATGACTGTGTCTCGGGTTTTGTGTCGGATTTCAAACCCTAGCCATCGTCAAGCCCGAAAATACCAATTTCGGCCTATTTTTGTCAGGTGGTACGAAAATCGCCAGAAAAGTGCAGATGAAATCGATGACCGCGAGATCCTTATAGCATTCTTCTCCTCCATTTATGACTGTGTCTCGGGTTCCGTGTCGGATTTCAAACCCTAGCCATTGTCTGGCCCGAAAATACCGATTTCGGCCCATTTTTGTGGGGTGGTACGAAAATCGCCCGAAAAGTGCAGATGAAATCGACGAGCGCGAGATTCTTGTAGCATTCTTCTCCTAAATTTATGACTGTGTCTCGGGTTTCGTGTCGGATTTCAAACCCTAGCCATCGTCTGGCCCGAAAATACCGATTTCGGCCCATTTTTGTCGGGTGGTACGAAAATGGCCCGAAAAGTCCAGATGAAATCGACGACCGCGAGATCCTTGTAGCATTCTTCTCCACAATTTATGACTGTGTCTCGGGTTCCGTGTCGGATTTCAAACCCTAGCCATCGTCTGGCCCGAAAATACCGATTTCGGCCCATTTTTGTCGGGTGGTACGAAAATCGCCCGAAAAGTGCAGATGAAATCGACGAGCGCGAGATTCTTGTAGCATTCTTCTCCTAAATTTATGAATGTGTCTCGGGTTCCATGTCGGATTTCAAACCCTAGCCATCGTCTGGACTGAAAATACCGATTTCGGCCCATTTTTGTCGGGTGGTACGAAAATCGCCCGAAAAATGCAAATGAAATTGACGACGCGAGATTCTTGTAGCATTCTTCTCCTAAATTTATGACTGTGTCTCGGGTTTCGTGTCGGATTTCAAACCCTAGCCATCGTCTGGCCCGAAAATACCGATTTCGGCCCATTTTTGTCGCGTGGTACGAAGACCTCGAGATCCTTATAACATTCTTCTCCAAAATTTATGAGTGTGTCTCGGGTTCCGTGTCGGATTTCAAACCCTAGCCATCGTCTGGCCCGAAAATACCGATTTCGGCCCATTTTTGTCAGGTGGTATGAAAATCGCCTGAAAAGTGCAGATGAAATCGACGACCGCGAGATCCTTGTAGCATTCCTCTCCAAAATTTATGATTGTGTCTCGGGTTCCGTGTAGGATTTCTAACCCTAGCCATCGTCTGGCCGGAAAATACCAATTTCGGCCTATTTTTGTCGGGTGGTACGAAAATCGCCAGAAAAGTGCAGATGAAATCGACGACCGCGAGATCCTTATTGCATTCTTCTCCTCCATTTATGACTGTGTCTCGGGTTCCGTGTCGGATTTCAAACCCTAGCCATCGTCTGGACCGAAAATACCGATTTCGGCCCATTTTTGTCGGGTGGTACGAAAATCGCCCGAAAAGTGTAGATGAAATCGACGAGCGCGAGATTCTTGTAGCATTCTTCTCCTAAATTTATGACTGTGTCTCGGGTTTCGTGTCGGATTTCAAACCCTAGCCATCGTCTGGCCCGAAAATACCGAATTCGGCCCATTTTTGTCGGGTGGTACGAAAATCGCCCGAAAAGTCTAGATGAAATCGACGACCGCGAGATCCTTGTAGCATTCTTCTCCAAAAGTTATGACTATGTCTCGGGTTCCATGTAGGATTTCAAACCCTAGCCATCGCCTGGCCCGAAAATACCGATTTAAGCCCATTTTTGTCGGGTGGTACGAAAATCGCCCAAAAAATGCAGATGAAATTGACGACCGCGAGATCCTTATAGCATTCTTCTCCTCAATTTATGACTGTGTCTCGTGTTCCGTGTCGGATTTCAAACCCTAGCCATCGTCTGGCCCGAAAATACCGATTTCGGCCCATTTTTGTCGGGTGGTACGAAAATCGCCTGAAAAGTGCAGATGAAATCGACGACCGCGAGATTCTTGTAGCATTCTTCTCCTAAATTTATGACTGTGTCTCGGGTTTCGTGTCGGATTTCAAACCCTAGCCATCGTCAAGCCCGAAAATACCAATTTCGGCCTATTTTTGTTGGGTGGTATGAAAATCGCCAGAAAAGTGCAGATGAAATCGACGACCGCGAGATCCTTATAGCATTCTTCTCCTCCATTTATGACTGTGAATCGGGTTCCGTGTCGGATTTCAAACCCTAGCCATCGTCTGGCCCGAAAATACCGATTTCGGCCCATTTTTGTCGGGTGGTACGAAAATCGCCCGAAAAGTGCAGATGAAATCGACGAGTGCGAGATTCTTGTAGCATTCTTCTCCTAAATTTATGAATGTGTCTCGGGTTCCGTGTCGGATTTCAAACCCTAGCCATCGTCTGGACCGAAAATACCGATTTCGGCCCATTTTTGTCGGGTGGTACGAAAATCGCCCGAAAAATGCAGATGAAATCGACGACGCGAGATTCTTGTAGCATTCTTCTCCTAAATTTATGACTGTGTCTCGGGTTTCGTGTCGGATTTCAAACCCTAGCCATCGTCTGGCCCGAAAATACCGATTTCGGCCCATTTTTGTCGCGTGGTACGAAGACCGCGAGATCTTTATAACGTTCTTCTCCAAAATTTATGACTGTGTCTCGGGTTCCGTGTCGGATTTCAAACCCTAGCCATCGTTTGGCCCGAAAATACCGATTTCGGCCCATTTTTGTCAGGTGGTATGAAAATCGCCTGAAAAGTGTAGATGAAATCGACGACCGCGAGATCCTTGTAGCATTCCTCTCCAAAATTTATGATTGTGTCTCGGGTTCCGTGTAGGATTTCTAACCCTAGCCATCGTCTGGCCGGAAAATACCAATTTCGGCCTATTTTTGTCGGGTGGTACGAAAATCGCCAGAAAAGTGCAGATGAAATCGACGACCGCGAGATCCTTATAGCATTCTTCTCCTCCATTTATGACTGTGTCTCGGGTTCCGTGTCGGATTTCAAACCCTAGCCATCGTCTGGCCCGAAAATACCGATTTCGGCCCATTTTTGTCGGGTGGTACGAAAATCGCCCGAAAAGTGCAGATGAAATCGACGAGCGCGAGATTCTTGTAGCATTCTTCTCCTAAATTTATGAATGTGTCTCGGGTTCCATGTCGGATTTCAAACCCTAGCCATCGTCTGGACTGAAAATACCGATTTCGGCCCATTTTTGTCGGGTGGTACGAAAATCGCCCGAAAAATGCAAATGAAATTGACGACGCGAGATTCTTGTAGCATTCTTCTCCTAAATTTATGACTGTGTCTCGGGTTTCGTGTCGGATTTCAAACCCTAGCCATCGTCTGGCCCGAAAATACCGATTTCGGCCCATTTTTGTCGCGTGGTACGAAGACCTCGAGATCCTTATAACATTCTTCTCCAAAATTTATGAGTGTGTCTCGGGTTCCGTGTCGGATTTCAAACCCTAGCCATCGTCTGGCCCGAAAATACCGATTTCGGCCCATTTTTGTCAGGTGGTATGAAAATCGCCTGAAAAGTGCAGATGAAATCGACGACCGCGAGATCCTTGTAGCATTCCTCTCCAAAATTTATGATTGTGTCTCGGGTTCCGTGTAGGATTTCTAACCCTAGCCATCGTCTGGCCGGAAAATACCAATTTCGGCCTATTTTTGTCGGGTGGTACGAAAATCGCCAGAAAAGTGCAGATGAAATCGACGACCGCGAGATCCTTATTGCATTCTTCTCCTCCATTTATGACTGTGTCTCGGGTTCCGTGTCGGATTTCAAACCCTAGCCATCGTCTGGACCGAAAATACCGATTTCGGCCCATTTTTGTCGGGTGGTACGAAAATCGCCCGAAAAGTGTAGATGAAATCGACGAGCGCGAGATTCTTGTAGCATTCTTCTCCTAAATTTATGACTGTGTCTCGGGTTTCGTGTCGGATTTCAAACCCTAGCCATCGTCTGGCCCGAAAATACCGAATTCGGCCCATTTTTGTCGGGTGGTACGAAAATCGCCCGAAAAGTCTAGATGAAATCGACGACCGCGAGATCCTTGAAGCATTCTTCTCCAAAAGTTATGACTGTGTCTCGGGTTCCGTGTAGGATTTCAAACCCTAGCCATCGCCTGGCCCGAAAATACCGATTTAAGCCCATTTTTGTCGGGTGGTACGAAAATCGCCCGAAAAATGCAGATGAAATTGATGACCGCGAGATCCGTATAGCATTCTTCTCCTCAATTTATGACTGTGTCTCGTGTTCCGTGTCGTATTTCAAACCCTACCAATCGTCTGGCCCGAAAATACCGATTTCGGCCCATTTTTGTCGGGTGGTACGAAAATCGCCTGAAAAGTGCAGATGAAATCGACGACCGCGAGATTCTTGTAGCATTCTTCTCCTAAATTTATGACTGTGTCTCGGGTTTTGTGTCGGATTTCAAACCCTAGCCATCGTCAAGCCCGAAAATACCAATTTCGGCCTATTTTTGTCAGGTGGTACGAAAATCGCCAGAAAAGTGCAGATGAAATCGATGACCGCGAGATCCTTATAGCATTCTTCTCCTCCATTTATGACTGTGTCTCGGGTTCCGTGTCGGATTTCAAACCCTAGCCATTGTCTGGCCCGAAAATACCGATTTCGGCCCATTTTTGTGGGGTGGTACGAAAATCGCCCGAAAAGTGCAGATGAAATCGACGAGCGCGAGATTCTTGTAGCATTCTTCTCCTAAATTTATGACTGTGTCTCGGGTTTCGTGTCGGATTTCAAACCCTAGCCATCGTCTGGCCCGAAAATACCGATTTCGGCCCATTTTTGTCGGGTGGTACGAAAATCGCCTAAAAAGTGCAGAGGAAATCGACGACCACGAGATCCTTATAGCATTCTTCTCCTCAATTTATGACTGTGTCTCGGGTTCCGTGTCGGATTTCAAACCCTAGCCATCGTCTGGCCCGAAAATACCGATTTAGGCCCATTTTTGTCGGGTGGTACGAAAATCGCCCGAAAAGTCCAGATGAAATCGACGACTGCAAGATCCTTGTGGCATTCTTCTCCTAAATTTATGACTGTGTCTCGGGTTTTGTGTCGGATTTCAAATCCTAGCCATCGTCTGGCCCGATAATACCGATTTCGGCCCATTTTTGTCGGGTGGTACGAAAATCGCCCGAAAAGTGCAGATGAAATGGACGATCGCGAGATCCTTGTAGCATTCTTCTCCTAAATTTATGACTGTGTCTCGGGTTCCGTGTCGGATTTCAAACCCTAGCCATCGTCTGGCCCGAAAATACCGATTTAGGCCCATTTTTGTCGGGTGGTACGAAAATCGCCCGAAAAGTGTAGATGAAATCGACGACCGCGAGATTCTTGTAGCATTCTTCTCCTAAATTTATGACTGTGTCTCGCGTTTCGTGTCAGATTTCAAACCCTAGCCACGTCTGGCCCGAAAATACCGATTTCGCCCCATTTTTGTCGGGTGGTACGAAATTCGCCCGAAAAGTCTAGATGAAATCGACGACCGCGAGATCCTTGTAGCATTCTTCTCCAAAAGTTATGACTGTGTCTTGGGTTCCGTGTAGGATTTCAAACCCTAGCCATCGCCTGGCCCAAAAATACCGATTTAAGCCCATTTTTGTCAGGTGGTACGAAAATCGCCCGAAAAATGGAGATGAAATTGACGACCGCGAGATCCTTATAGCATTCTTCTCCTCAATTTATGACTGTGTCTCGTGTTCCGTGTCGGATTTCAAACCCTAGCCATAGTCTGGCCCGAAAATACCGATTTCGGCCCATTTTTGTCGGGTGGTACGAAAATCGCCTGAAAAGTGCAGATGAAATCGACGACCGCGAGATTCTTGTAGCATTCTTCTCCTAAATTTATGACTGTGTCTCGGGTTTCGTGTCGGATTTCAAACCCTAGCCATCGTCAAGCCCGAAAATACCGATTTCGGCCCATTTTTGTCGGGTGGTACGAAAATCGCCCGAAAAATGCAGATGAAATTGACGACCGCGAGATCCTTATAGCATTCTTCTCCTAAATTTATGAATGTGTCTCGGGTTCTGTGTCGGATTTCAAACCCTAGCCATCGTCTGGCACGAAAATACCGATTTCGGCCCATTTTTGTCGGGTGGTACGAAAATCGCCTGAAAAGTGCAGATGAAATCGACGACCGCGAGATTCTTGTAGCATTCTTCTCCTAAATTTATGACTGTGTCTCGGGTTTCGTGTCGGATTTCAAACCCTAGCCATCGTCAAGCCCGAAAATAACAATTTCGGCCTATTTTTGTCGGGTGGTACGAAAATCGCCAGAAAAGTGCAGATGAAATCGACGACCGCGAGATCCTTATAGCATTCTTCTCCTCCATTTATGACTGTGTCTCGGGTTCCGTGTCGGATTTCAAACCATAGCCATCGTCTGGCCCGAAAATACCGATTTCGGCCCATTTTTGTCGGGTGGTACGAAAATCGCCCGAAAAGTGCAGATGAAATCGACGACCGCGAGATCCTTATAGCATTCTTCTCCAAAATTTATGACTGTGTCTCGGGTTCCGTGTCGGATTTCAAACCCTAACCATCGTCTGGCCCGAAAATACCGATTTCGGCCTATTTTTGTCGGGTGGTACGAAAAACGCTCGAAAAGTGCAGATGAAATTGACGACCGCGAGATCCTTGTAGCATTCTTCTCCTCCATTTATGACTGTGTCTCGGGTTCCGTGTCAGATTTCAAACCCTAGCCATCGTCTGGCCCGAAAATACCGATTTCGGCCCATTTTTGTCGGGTGGTACGAAAATCGCCCGAAAAGTGCAGATGAAATCGACGAGCGCGAGATTCTTGTAGCATTCTTCTCCTAAATTTATGACTGTGTCTCGGGTTTCGTGTCAGATTTCAAACCCTAGCCATCGACTGGCCCGAAAATACCGAATTCGGCCCATTTTTGTGTGGTGGTACGAAAATCGCCCGAAAAGTCTAGATGAAATCGACGACCGCGAGATCCTTATAGCATTCTTCTCCTCCATTTATGATTGTGTCTCGGGTTCCGTGTCGGATTTCAAACCCTAGCCATCGTCTGGCCCGAAAATACCGATTTCGGCCCATTTTTGTCGGGTGGTACGAAAATCGCCCGAAAAGTGCAGATGAAATCGACGAGCGCGAGATTCTTGTAGCATTCTTCTCCTAAATTTATGAATGTGTCTCGGGTTCCATGTCGGATTTCAAACCCTAGCCATCGTCTGGACTGAAAATACCGATTTCGGCCCATTTTTGTCGGGTGGTACGAAAATCGCCCGAAAAATGCAAATGAAATTGACGACGCGAGATTCTTGTAGCATTCTTCTCCTAAATTTATGACTGTGTCTCGGGTTTCGTGTCGGATTTCAAACCCTAGCCATCGTCTGGCCCGAAAATACCGATTTCGGCCCATTTTTGTCGCGTGGTACGAAGACCTCGAGATCCTTATAACATTCTTCTCCAAAATTTATGAGTGTGTCTCGGGTTCCGTGTCGGATTTCAAACCCTAGCCATCGTCTGGCCCGAAAATACCGATTTCGGCCCATTTTTGTCAGGTGGTATGAAAATCGCCTGAAAAGTGCAGATGAAATCGACGACCGCGAGATCCTTGTAGCATTCCTCTCCAAAATTTATGATTGTGTCTCGGGTTCCGTGTAGGATTTCTAACCCTAGCCATCGTCTGGCCGGAAAATACCAATTTCGGCCTATTTTTGTCGGGTGGTACGAAAATCGCCAGAAAAGTGCAGATGAAATCGACGACCGCGAGATCCTTATTGCATTCTTCTCCTCCATTTATGACTGTGTCTCGGGTTCCGTGTCGGATTTCAAACCCTAGCCATCGTCTGGACCGAAAATACCGATTTCGGCCCATTTTTGTCGGGTGGTACGAAAATCGCCCGAAAAGTGTAGATGAAATCGACGAGCGCGAGATTCTTGTAGCATTCTTCTCCTAAATTTATGACTGTGTCTCGGGTTTCGTGTCGGATTTCAAACCCTAGCCATCGTCTGGCCCGAAAATACCGAATTCGGCCCATTTTTGTCGGGTGGTACGAAAATCGCCCGAAAAGTCTAGATGAAATCGACGACCGCGAGATCCTTGTAGCATTCTTCTCCAAAAGTTATGACTATGTCTCGGGTTCCATGTAGGATTTCAAACCCTAGCCATCGCCTGGCCCGAAAATACCGATTTAAGCCCATTTTTGTCGGGTGGTACGAAAATCGCCCAAAAAATGCAGATGAAATTGACGACCGCGAGATCCTTATAGCATTCTTCTCCTCAATTTATGACTGTGTCTCGTGTTCCGTGTCGGATTTCAAACCCTAGCCATCGTCTGGCCCGAAAATACCGATTTCGGCCCATTTTTGTCGGGTGGTACGAAAATCGCCTGAAAAGTGCAGATGAAATCGACGACCGCGAGATTCTTGTAGCATTCTTCTCCTAAATTTATGACTGTGTCTCGGGTTTCGTGTCGGATTTCAAACCCTAGCCATCGTCAAGCCCGAAAATACCAATTTC
>JBBPBP010009779.1:68926291-68951815 GCA_037974735.1 Cicer chorassanicum
ACACGGAACCCGAGACACATTCATAAATTTAGGAGAAGAATGCTACAAGAATCTCGCGGTCGTCGATTTCATCTGCACTTTTCGGCGATTTTCGTACCACCCGACAAAAATGGGACGAAATCGGTATTTTCAGTCCAGACGATGGCTAGGGTTTGAAATCCGACACGGAACCCGAGAGACATTCATAAATTTAGGAGAAGAATGCTACAAGGATCTCTCGGTCGTCGATTTCATCTGCACTTTTCGGGCGATTTTCGTACCACCCTACAAAAATAAGCCGAAATCGGTATTTTCGGGCCAGACAATGGCTAGGGTTTGAAATCCGACACGAAACCCGAGACACAGTCATAAATTTAGAAGAAGAATGCTACAAGAATCTCGCAGTCGTCGATTTCATCTGCACTTTTCGGGCGATTTTCATACCACCCATCAAAAATGGGTCGAAATCGGTATTTTCGGGCCAGACGATTGCTAGGGTTTGAAATCCGACACGGAACCCGAGACACATTCATAAATTTAGGAGAAGAATGCTACAAGAATCTCGCGGTCGTCGATTTCATCTGCACTTTTCTGGCGATTTTAGTACCACCCGAAAAAAATAGGCCGAAATCGGTATTTTCGGGCCAGACGATGGCTAGGGTTTGAAATCCGACACGGAACCCGAGACACAGTCATAAATGGAGGAGAAGAATGCTATAAGGATCTCGCGGTCGTCGATTTCATCTGCACTTTTCGGGCGATTTTCGTACCACCCGACAAAAATAGGCCGAAATTGGTATTTTCGGGCCAGACGATGGCTAGGGTTCGAAATCCTACACGGAACCCGAGACACATTCATAAATTTAGGAGAAGAATGCTACAAGAATCTCGCGGTCGTCGATTTCATCTGCACTTTTCGGCGATTTTCGTACCACCCGACAAAAATGGGACGAAATCGGTATTTTCAGTCCAGACGATGGCTAGGGTTTGAAATCCGACACGGAACCCGAGACACATTCATAAATTTAGGAGAAGAATGCTACAAGGATCTCTCGGTCGTCGATTTCATCTGCACTTTTCGGGCGATTTTCGTACCACCCAACAAAAATAAGCCGAAATCGGTATTTTCGGGCCAGACAATGGCTAGGGTTTGAAATCCGACACGAAACCCGAGACACAGTCATAAATTTAGAAGAAGAATGCTACAAGAATCTCGCAGTCGTCGATTTCATCTGCACTTTTCGGGCGATTTTCATACCACCCATCAAAAATGGGTCGAAATCGATCTTTTCGGGCCAGACGATTGCTAGGGTTTGAAATCCGACACAGAACCCGAGACACATTCATAAATTTAGGAGAAGAATGCTACAAGAATCTCGCGGTCGTCGATTTCATCTGCACTTTTCGGCGATTTTCGTACCAACCGACAAAAATGGGACGAAATCGGTATTTTCGGGCCAGACGATGGCAAGGGTTTGAAATCCGACACGGAACCCGAGACACATTCATAAATTTAGGAGAAGAATGCTACAAGGATCTCGATGTCGTCGATTTCATCTGCACTTTTCGAGCGATTTTCGTACCACCCAACAAAAATGGGCCGAAATCGGTATTTTCAGGCCAGACGATGGCTAGGGTTTGAAATCCGACACGAAACCCGAGACAGATTCATAAATTTAGGAGAAGAATGCTACAAGAATCTCACGGTCGTCGATTTCATCTGCACTTTTCTGGCGATTTTAGTACCACCCGAAAAAAATGGGCCGAAATCGGTATTTTCGGGCCAGACGATGGCTAGGGTTTGAAATCCGACACGGAACCCGAGACACAGTCATAAATGGAGGAGAAGAATGCTATAAGGATCTCGCGGTCGTCGATTTCATCTGCACTTTTCGGGCGATTTTCGTACCACCCGACAAAAATAGGCCGAAATTGGTATTTTCGGGCCAGACGATGGCTAGGGTTTGAAATCCTACACGGAACCCGAGACACATTCATAAATTTAGGAGAAGAATGCTACAAGAATCTCGCGGTCGTCGATTTCATCTGCACTTTTCGGCGATTTTCGTACCACCCGACAAAAATGGGACGAAATCGGTATTTTCAGTCCAGACGATGGCTAGGGTTTGAAATCCGACACGGAACCCGAGACACATTCATAAATTTAGGAGAAGAATGCTACAAGGATCTCTCGGTCGTCGATTTCATCTGCACTTTTCGGGCGATTTTCGTACCACCCAACAAAAATAAGCCGAAATCGGTATTTTCGGGCCAGACAATGGCTAGGGTTTGAAATCCGACACGAAACCCGAGACACAGTCATAAATTTAGAAGAAGAATGCTACAAGAATCTCGCGGTCGTCGATTTCATCTGCACTTTTCGGGCGATTTTCATACCACCCATCAAAAATGGGTCGAAATCGGTATTTTCGGGCCAGACGATTGCTAGGGTTTGAAATCCGACACGGAACCCGAGACACATTCATAAATTTAGGAGAAGAATGCTACAAGAATCTCGCGGTCGTCGATTTCATCTGCACTTTTCGGCGATTTTCGTACCACCCGACAAAAATGGGACGAAATCGGTATTTTCGGGCCAGACGATGGCTAGGGTTTGAAATCCGACACGGAACCCGAGACACATTCATAAATTTAGGAGAAGAATGCTACAAGGATCTCGCGGTCGTCGATTTCATCTGCACTTTTCGAGCGATTTTCGTACCACCCAACAAAAATGGGCCGAAATCGGTATTTTCAGGCCAGACGATGGCTAGGGTTTGAAATCCGACACGAAACCCGAGACAGAGTCATAAATTTAGGAGAAGAATGCTACAAGAATCTCGCGGTCGTCGATTTCATCTGCACTTTTCTGGCGATTTTAGTACCACCCGAAAAAAATGGGCCGAAATCGGTATTTTCGGGCCAGACGATGGCTAGGGTTTGAAATCCGACACGGAACCCGAGACACAGTCATAAATGGAGGAGAAGAATGCTATAAGGATCTCGCGGTCGTCGATTTCATCTGCACTTTTCGGGCGATTTTAGTACCACCCGACAAAAATAGGCCGAAATCGGTATTTTCGGGCCAGACGATGGCTAGGGTTTGAAATCCTACACGGAACCCGAGACACAATCATAAATTTTGGAGAAGAATGCTACAAGGATCTCGCGGTCTCCGATTTCATCTGGACTTTTTGGGCAATTTACGTACCACCTAACAAAAATGGGCCGAAATCGGTATTTTCGGGCCAAACGATGGCTAGGGTTTGAAATCCGACACGGAACCCGAGACACATTCATAAATTTAGGAGAAGAATGCTACAAGAATCTCGCGGTCGTCGATTTCATCTGCACTTTTCAGCGATTTTCGTACCACCCGACAAAAATGGGCCGAAATCGGTATTTTCGGGCCAGACGATGGCTAGGGTTTGAAATCCGACACGGAACCCGAGACACATTCATAAATTTAGGAGAAGAATGCTACAAGAATCTCGCGGTCGTCGATTTCATCTGCACTTTTCGGGCGATTTTCGTACCACCCGACAAAAATAGGCCGAAATCGGTATTTTCGGGCCAGACGATGGCTAGGGTTTGAAATCCTACACGGAACCCGAGACACAGTCATAAATTTTGGAGAAGAATGCTACAAGGATCTCGCGGTCGTCGATTTCATCTGGACTTTTCGGGCGATTTTCGTACCACCCGACAAAAATGGGCCGAAATCGGTATTTTCGGGCCAGACGATGGCTAGGGTTTGAAATCCGACACGGAGCCCGAGACACAGTCATAAATGGAGGAGAAGAATGCTATAAGGATCTCGCGGTCGTCGATTTCATCTGCACTTTTCGGGCGATTTTCGTACCACCCGACAAAAATAGGCCGAAATCGGTATTTTCGGGCCAGACGATGGCTAGGGTTTGAAATCCTACACGGAACCCGAGACACAGTCATAAATTTTGGAGAAGAATGCTACAAGGATCTCGCGGTCTCCGATTTCATCTGGACTTTTTGGGCAATTTACGTACCACCTAACAAAAATGGGCCGAAATCGGTATTTTCGGGCCAAACGATGGCTAGGGTTTGAAATCCGACACGGAACCCGAGACACATTCATAAATTTAGGAGAAGAATGCTACAAGAATCTCGCGGTCGTCGATTTCATCTGCACTTTTCAGCGATTTTCGTACCACCCGACAAAAATGGGCCGAAATCGGTATTTTCGGGCCAAACGATGGCTAGGGTTTGAAATTCGACACGGAACCCGAGACACATTCATAAATTTTGGAGAAGAATGCTACAAGGATCTCGCGGTCGCCGATTTCATCTGGACTTTTTGGGCAATTTACGTACCACCTGACAAAAATGGGCCGAAATCGGTATTTTCGGGCCAAACGATGGCTAGGGTTTGAAATCCGACACGGAACCCGAAACACATTCATAAATTTAGGAGAAGAATGCTACAAGAATCTCGCGGTCGTCGATTTCATCTGCACTTTTCGAGCGATTTTCGTACCACCCAACAAAAATGGGCCGAAATCGGTATTTTCAGGCCAGACGATGGCTAGGGTTTGAAATCCGACACGAAACCCGAGACAGAGTCATAAATTTAGGAGAAGAATGCTACAAGAATCTCGCGGTCGTCGATTTCATCTTCACTTTTCTGGCGATTTTAGTACCACCCGAAAAAAATGGGCCGAAATCGGTATTTTCGGGCCAGACGATGGCTAGGGTTTGAAATCCGACACGGAACCCGAGACACAGTCATAAATGGAGGAGAAGAATGCTATAAGGATCTCGCGGTCGTCGATTTCATCTGCACTTTTCGGGCGATTTTCGTACCACCCGACAAAAATAGGCCGAAATTGGTATTTTCGGGCCAGACGATGGCTAGGGTTTGAAATCCTACACGGAACCCGAGACACATTCATAAATTTAGGAGAAGAATGCTACAAGAATCTCGCGGTCGTCGATTTCATCTGCACTTTTCGGCGATTTTCGTACCACCCGACAAAAATGGGACGAAATCGGTATTTTCAGTCCAGACGATGGCTAGGGTTTGAAATCCGACACGGAACCCGAGACACATTCATAAATTTAGGAGAAGAATGCTACAAGGATCTCTCGGTCGTCGATTTCATCTGCACTTTTCGGGCGATTTTCGTACCACCCAACAAAAATAAGCCGAAATCGGTATTTTCGGGCCAGACGATGGCTAGGGTTTGAAATCCGACACGAAACCCGAGACACAGTCATAAATTTAGGAGAAGAATGCTACAAGAATCTCGCGGTCGTCGATTTCATCTGCACATTTCGGGCGTTTTTCGTACCACCCATCAAAAATGGGTCGAAATCGGTATTTTCGGGCCAGACGATTGCTAGGGTTTGAAATCCGACACGGAACCCGAGACACATTCATAAATTTAGGAGAAGAATGCTACAAGAATCTCGCGGTCGTCGATTTCATCTGCACTTTTCGGCGATTTTCGTACCACCCGACAAAAATGGGACGAAATCGGTATTTTCGGGCCAGACGATGGCTAGGGTTTGAAATCCGACACGGAACCCGAGACACATTCATAAATTTAGGAGAAGAATGCTACAAGGATCTCGCGGTCGTCGATTTCATCTGCACTTTTCGAGCGATTTTCGTACCACCCAACAAAAATGGGCCGAAATCGGTATTTTCAGGCCAGACGATGGCTAGGGTTTGAAATCCGACACGAAACCCGAGACAGAGTCATAAATTTAGGAGAAGAATGCTACAAGAATCTCGCGGTCGTCGATTTCATCTGCACTTTTCTGGCGATTTTAGTACCACCCGAAAAAAATGGGCCGAAATCGGTATTTTCGGGCCAGACGATGGCTAGGGTTTGAAATCCGACACGGAACCCGAGACACAGTCATAAATGGAGGAGAAGAATGCTATAAGGATCTCGCGGTCGTCGATTTCATCTGCACTTTTCGGGCGATTTTCGTACCACCCGACAAAAATAGGCCGAAATTGGTATTTTCGGGCCAGACGATGGCTAGGGTTTGAAATCCTACACGGAACCCGAGACACAGTCATAAATTTTGGAGAAGAATGCTACAAGGATCTCGCGGTCGCCGATTTCATCTGGACTTTTTGGGCAATTTACGTACCACCTGACAAAAATGGGCAGAAATCGGTATTTTCGGGCCAAACGATGGCTAGGGTTTGAAATTCGACACGGAACCCGAGACACATTCATAAATTTAGGAGAAGAATGCTACAAGAATCTCGCGGTCGTCGATTTCATCTGCACTTTTCAGCGATTTTCGTACCACCCGACAAAAATGGGCCGAAATCGGTATTTTCGGGCCAGACGATGGCTAGGGTTTGAAATCCGACACGGAACCCGAGACACATTCATAAATTTTGGAGAAGAATGCTACAAGGATCTCGCGGTCGCCGATTTCATCAGGACTTTTTGGGCAATTTACGTACCACCTAACAAAAATGGGCCGAAATCGGTATTTTCGGGCCAAACGATGGCTAGGGTTTGAAATCCGACACGGAACCCGAGACACATTCATAAATTTAGGAGAAGAATGCTACAAGAATCTCGCGGTCGTCGATTTCATCTGCACTTTTCGGCGATTTTCGTACCACCCGACAAAAATGGGACGAAATCGGTATTTTCAGTTCAGACGATGGCTAGGGTTTGAAATCCGACACGGAACCCGAGACACATTCATAAATTTAGGAGAAGAATGCTACAAGGATCTCTCGGTCGTCGATTTCATCTGCACTTTTCGGGCGATTTTCGTACCACCCAACAAAAATAAGCCGAAATCGGTATTTTCGGGCCAGACAATGGCTAGGGTTTGAAATCCGACACGAAACCCGAGACACAGTCATAAATTTAGAAGAAGAATGCTACAAGAATCTCGCAGTCGTCGATTTCATCTGCACTTTTCGGGCGATTTTCATACCACCCATCAAAAATGGGTCGAAATCGGTATTTTCGGGCCAGACGATTGCTAGGGTTTGAAATCCGACACGGAACCCGAGACACATTCATAAATTTAGGAGAAGAATGCTACAAGAATCTCGCGGTCGTCGATTTCATCTGCACTTTTCGGCGATTTTCGTACCACCCGACAAAAATGGGACGAAATCGGTATTTTCAGTCCAGACGATGGCTAGGGTTTGAAATCCGACACGGAACCCGAGACACATTCATAAATTTAGGAGAAGAATGCTACAAGGATCTCTCGGTCGTCGATTTCATCTGCACTTTTCGGGCGATTTTCGTACCACCCAACAAAAATAAGCCGAAATCGGTATTTTCGGGCCAGACGATGGCTAGGGTTTGAAATCCGACACGAAACCCGAGACACAGTCATAAATTTAGGAGAAGAATGCTACAAGAATCTCGCGGTCGTCGATTTCATCTGCACTTTTCGGGCGATTTTCGTACCACCCGACAAAAATGGGCCGAAATTGGTATTTTCGGGCCAGACGATGGCTAGGGTTTGAAATCCGACACGGAACCCGAGACACAGTCATAAATTGAGGAGAAAAATGCTATAAGGATCTCGCGGTCGTCAATTTCATCTGCATTTTTCGGGTGATTTTCGTACCACCCGACAAAAATGGGCCTAAATCGGTATTTTCGGGCCAGACGATGGCTAGGGTTTGAAATCCTACACGGAACCCAAGACACAGTCATAAATTTTGGAAAAGAATGCTACAAGGATCTCGCGGTCGTCGATTTCATATGCACTTTTCGGGCGAATTTCGTACCACCCGACAAAAATGGGACGAAATTGGTATTTTCGGGCCAGAGGATGGCTAGGGTTTGAAATCCGACACGAAACCCGAGACACAGTCATAAATTTAGGAGAAGAATGCTACAAGAATCTCGCGGTCGTCGATTTCATCTGCACTTGTCGGGCGATTTTCGTACCACCCGACAAAAATGGGCCGAAATCGGTATTTTTGGGCCAGACGATTGCTAGGGTTTGAAATCCGACACGGAACCCGAGACACAGTCATAAATTGAGGAGAAGAATGCTATAAGGAATTCGCGGTCGTCCATTTCATCTGCATTTTTCGGGCGATTTTTGTACCACCCGACAAAAATGGGCCTAAATCGGTATTTTCGGGCCAGACGATGGCTAGGGTTTGAAATCCTACACGGAACCCGAGGCACAGTCATAAATTTTGGAGAAGAATGCTACAAGGATCTCGCGGTCGTCGATTTCATCTGCACTTTTCGGGCGATTTTCGTACCACCCGACAAAAATGGGCCGAAATTGGTATTTTCGGGCCAGACGATGGCTAGCGTTTGAAATCCGACACGAAACCCGAGACACATTCATAAATTTAGGTGAAGAATGCTACAAGAATCTCGCGGTCGTCGATTTCATCTGCACTTTTCGGGCGATTTTCGTACCACCCGAAAAAAATGGGCCGAAATCGGTATTTTCGGGCCAGACGATGGCTAGGGTTTGAAATCCGACACGGAACCCGAGACACAGTCATAAATTGAGGAGAAGAATGCTATAAGGATCTCGCGGTCGTCAATTTCATCTGCATTTTTCGGGCGATTTTCGTACCACCCGACAAAAATGGGCCTAAATCGGTATTTTCGGACCAGACGATGGCTAGGGTTTGAAATCCTACACGGAACCCGAGACACAGTCATAAATTTTGGAGAAGAATGCTACAAGGATCTCGCGGTCGTCGATTTCATATGCACTTTTCGGGCGAATTTCGTACCACCCGACAAAAATGGGACGAAATTGGTATTTTCGGGCCAGATGATGGCTAGGGTTTGAAATCCGACACGGAACCCGAGACACAGTCATAAATTTAGGAGAAGAATGCTACAAGAATCTCGCGGTCGTCGATTTCATCTGCACTTGTCGGGCGATTTTCGTACCACCCGACAAAAATGGACCGAAATCGGTATTTTTGGGCCAGACGATGGCTAGGGTTTGAAATCCGACACGGAACCCGAGACACAGTCATAAATGGAGGAGAAGAATGCTATAAGGATCTCGCGGTCGTCGATTTCATCTGCACTTTTCGGGCGATTTTCGTACCACCCGACAAAAATAGGCCGAAATCGGTATTTTCGGGCCAGACGATGGCTAGGGTTTGAAATCCTACACGGAACCCGAGACACAGTCATAAATTTTGGAGAAGAATGCTACAAGGATCTCGCGGTCTCCGATTTCATCTGGACTTTTTGGGCAATTTACGTACCACCTAACAAAAATGGGCCGAAATCGGTATTTTCGGGCCAAACGATGGCTAGGGTTTGAAATCCGACACGGAACCCGAGACACATTCATAAATTTAGGAGAAGAATGCTACAAGAATCTCGCGGTCGTCGATTTCATCTGCACTTTTCAGCGATTTTCGTACCACCCGACAAAAATGGGCCGAAATCGGTATTTTCGGGCCAAACGATGGCTAGGGTTTGAAATTCGACACGGAACCCGAGACACATTCATAAATTTTGGAGAAGAATGCTACAAGGATCTCGCGGTCGCCGATTTCATCTGGACTTTTTGGGCAATTTACGTACCACCTGACAAAAATGGGCCGAAATCGGTATTTTCGGGCCAAACGATGGCTAGGGTTTGAAATCCGACACGGAACCCGAAACACATTCATAAATTTAGGAGAAGAATGCTACAAGAATCTCGCGGTCGTCGATTTCATCTGCACTTTTCAGCGATTTTCGTACCACCCGACAAAAATGGGCCGAAATCGGTATTTTCGGGCCAGACAATGGCTAGGGTTTGAAATCCGACACGGAACCCGAGACACATTCATAAATTTAGGAGAAGAATGCTACAAGAATCTCGCGGTCATCGATTTCATCTGCACTTTTCGGCGATTTTCGTACCACCCGATAAAAATGGGACGAAATCGGTATTTTCAGTCCAGACGATGGCTAGGGTTTGAAATCCGACACGGAACCCGAGACACATTAATAAATTTAGGAGAAGAATGCTACAAGGATCTCTCGGTCGTCGATTTCATCTGCACTTTTCGGGCGATTTTCGTACCACCCAAGAAAAATAAGCCGAAATCGGTATTTTCGGGCCAGACGATGGCTAGGGTTTGAAATCCTACACGGAACCCGAGACACAGTCATAAATTTTGGAGAAGAATGCTACAAGGATCTCGCGGTCGTCGATTTCATCTGCACTTTTCGGGCGATTTTCGTACCACCCGACAAAAATCGGCCGAAATTGGTATTTTCGGGCCAGACGATGGCTAGGGTTTGAAATCCTACACGGAACCCGAGACACAGTCATAAATTTTGGAGAAGAATGCTACAAGGATCTCGCGGTCGTCGATTTCATCTGGACTTTTCGGGCGATTTTCGTACAACCCGACAAAAATGGGCCGAAATCGGTATTTTCGGGCCAGACGATGGCTAGGGTTTGAAATCCGACACGGAACCCGAGACACATTCATAAATTTAGGAGAAGAATGCTACAAGGATCTCGCGGTCGTCGATTTCATCTACACTTTTCGGGCGATTTTCGTACCACCCGACAAAAATGGGCCGAAATCGGTATTTTCGGGCCAGACGATGGCTAGGGTTTGAAATCCGACATGGAACCCGAGACACAGTCATAAATTGAGGAGAAGAATGCTATAAGGATCTCGCGGTCGTCGATTTCATCTGTACTTTTCGGGCGATTTTCGTACCACCCGACAAAAATGGGCCGAAATCGGTATTTTCGGGCCAGACGATGGCTAGGGTTTGAAATCCGACACGGAACCCGAGACACAGTCATAAATTGAGGAGAAGAATGCTATAAGGATCTCGTGGATCTCGCGGTCGTCGATTTCATCTGCACTTTTCGGGCGATTTTCGTACCAACCGACAAAAATGGGCCGAAATCGGTATTTTCGGGCCAGACGATGGCTAGGGTTTGAAATCCGACAAGGAACCCGAGACACAATCATAAATGGAGGAGAAGAATGCTATAAGGATCTCGCGGTCGTCGATTTCATCTGCACTTTTCGGGCGATTTTCGTACCACCCGACAAAAATGGGCCGAAATCGGTATTTTCGGGCCAGACGATGGCTAGGGTTTGAAATCCGACACGGAACCCGAGACACAGTCATAAATTTAAGAGAAGAATGCTACAAGGATCTCGCGGTCGTCGATTTCATCTGGACTTTTGTGCGATTTTCGTACCACCCGACAAAAATGGGCCGAAATCGGTATTTTCGGGCCAGACGATGGCTAGGGTTTGAAATCCGACACGGAACCCGAGACACAGTCATAAATTGAGGAGAAGAATGCTATAAGGATCTCGCGGTCGTTGATTTAATCTGCACTTTTCGGGCGATTTTCGTACCACCCGACAAAAATGGGCCGAAATCGGTATTTTCGGGCCAGACGATGGCTAGGGTTTGAAATCCGACACGGAACCCGAGACACAGTCATAAATTGAGGAGAAGAATGCTATAAGGATCTCGCGGTCGTCGATTTCATCTGCACTTTTCGGGCGATTTTTGTACCACCCGACAAAAATGGGCCGAAATCGGTATTTTCGGGCCAGACGATGGCTAGGGTTTGAAATCCGACACGGAACCCGAGACACAGTCATAAATTTTGGAGAAGAATGCTACAAGGATCTCGCGGTCGTCGATTTCATCTGCACTTTTCGGGCGATTTTCGTACCACCCGACAAAAATGGGCCGAAATTGGTATTTTCGGGCCAGACGATGGCTAGCGTTTGAAATCCGACACGAAACCCGAGACACATTCATAAATTTAGGTGAAGAATGCTACAAGAATCTCGCGGTCGTCGATTTCATCTGCACTTTTCGGGCGATTTTCGTACCACCCGAAAAAAATGGGCCGAAATCGGTATTTTCGGGCCAGACGATGGCTAGGGTTTGAAATCCGACACGGAACCCGAGACACAGTCATAAATTGAGGAGAAGAATGCTATAAGGAATTCGCGGTCGTCAATTTCATCTGCATTTTTCGGGCGATTTTCGTACCACCTGACAAAAATGGGCCTAAATCGGTATTTTCGGGCCAGACGACGGCTAGGGTTTGAAATCCTACACGGAACCCGAGACACAGTCATAAATTTTGGAGAAGAATGCTACAAGGATCTCGCGGTCGTCGATTTCATCTGCACTTTTCGGGCGATTTTCGTACCACCCGACAAAAATGGGCCGAAATTGGTATTTTCGGGCCAGACGATGGCTAGGGTTTGAAATCCGACACGAAACCCGAGACACATTCATAAATTTAGGAGAAGAATGCTACAAGAATCTCGCGGTCGTCGATTTCATCTGCACTTTTCGGGCGATTTTCGTACCACTCGAAAAAAATGGGCCGAAATCGGTATTTTCGGGCCAGACGATGGCTAGGGTTTGAAATCCGACACGGAACCCGAGACACAGTCATAAATTGAGGAGAAGAATGCTATAAGGATCTCGCGGTCGTCAATTTCATCTGCATTTTTCGGGCGATTTTCGTACCACCCGACAAAAATGGGCCTAAATCGGTATTTTCGGACCAGACGATGGCTAGGGTTTGAAATCCTACACGGAACCCGAGACACAGTCATAAATTTTGGAGAAGAATGCTACAAGGATCTCGCGGTCGTCGATTTCATATGCACTTTTCGGGCGAATTTCGTACCACCCGACAAAAATGGGACGAAATTGGTATTTTCGGGCCAGATGATGGCTAGGGTTTGAAATCCGACACGGAACCCGAGACACAGTCATAAATTTAGGAGAAGAATGCTACAAGAATCTCGCGGTCGTCGATTTCATCTGCACTTGTCGGGCGATTTTCGTACCACCCGACAAAAATGGACCGAAATCGGTATTTTTGGGCCAGACGATGGCTAGGGTTTGAAATCCGACACGGAACCCGAGACACAGTCATAAATGGAGGAGAAGAATGCTATAAGGATCTCGCGGTCGTCGATTTCATCTGCACTTTTCGGGCGATTTTCGTACCACCCGACAAAAATAGGCCGAAATCGGTATTTTCGGGCCAGACGATGGCTAGGGTTTGAAATCCTACACGGAACCCGAGACACAATCATAAATTTTGGAGAAGAATGCTACAAGAATCTCGCGGTCGTCGATTTCATCTGCACTTTTCAGCGATTTTCGTACCACCCGACAAAAATGGGCCGAAATCGGTATTTTCGGGCCAGACGATGGCTAGGGTTTGAAATCCGACACGGAACCCGAGACACATTCATAAATTTTGGAGAAGAATGCTACAAGGATCTCGCGGTCGCCGATTTCATCTGGACTTTTTGGGCAATTTACGTACCACCCGACAAAAATGGGACGAAATCGGTATTTTCGGGCCAGACGATGGCTAGGGTTTGAAATCCGACACGGAACCCGAGACACATTCATAAATTTAGGAGAAGAATGCTACAAGGATCTCGCGGTCGTCGATTTCATCTGCACTTTTCGAGCGATTTTCGTACCACCCAACAAAAATGGGCCGAAATCGGTATTTTCAGGCCAGACGATGGCTAGGGTTTGAAATCCGACACGAAACCCGAGACAGAGTCATAAATTTAGGAGAAGAATGCTACAAGAATCTCGCGGTCGTCGATTTCATCTGCACTTTTCTGGCGATTTTAGTACCACCCGAAAAAAATGGGCCGAAATCGGTATTTTCGGGCCAGACGATGGCTAGGGTTTGAAATCCGACACGGAACCCGAGACACAGTCATAAATGGAGGAGAAGAATGCTATAAGGATCTCGCGGTCGTCGATTTCATCTGCACTTTTCGGGCGATTTTCGTACCACCCGACAAAAATAGGCCGAAATTGGTATTTTCGGGCCAGACGATGGCTAGGGTTTGAAATCCTACACGGAACCCGAGACACATTCATAAATTTAGGAGAAGAATGCTACAAGAATCTCGCGGTCGTCGATTTCATCTGCACTTTTCGGCGATTTTCGTACCACCCGACAAAAATGGGACGAAATCGGTATTTTCAGTCCAGACGATGGCTAGGGTTTGAAATCCGACACGGAACCCGAGACACATTCATAAATTTAGGAGAAGAATGCTACAAGGATCTCTCGGTCGTCGATTTCATCTGCACTTTTCGGGCGATTTTCGTACCACCCAACAAAAATAAGCCGAAATCGGTATTTTCGGGCCAGACAATGGCTAGGGTTTGAAATCCGACACGAAACCCGAGACACAGTCATAAATTTAGAAGAAGAATGCTACAAGAATCTCGCGGTCGTCGATTTCATCTGCACTTTTCGGGCGATTTTCATACCACCCATCAAAAATGGGTCGAAATCGGTATTTTCGGGCCAGACGATTGCTAGGGTTTGAAATCCGACACGGAACCCGAGACACATTCATAAATTTAGGAGAAGAATGCTACAAGAATCTCGCGGTCGTCGATTTCATCTGCACTTTTCGGCGATTTTCGTACCACCCGACAAAAATGGGACGAAATCGGTATTTTCGGGCCAGACGATGGCAAGGGTTTGAAATCCGACACGGAACCCGAGACACATTCATAAATTTAGGAGAAGAATGCTATAAGGATCTCGCGGTCGTCGATTTCATCTGCACTTTTCGAGCGATTTTCGTACCACCCAACAAAAATGGGCCGAAATCGGTATTTTCAGGCCAGACGATGGCTAGGGTTTGAAATCCGACACGAAACCCGAGACAGAGTCATAAATTTAGGAGAAGAATGCTACAAGAATCTCGCGGTCGTCGATTTCATCTGCACTTTTCTGGCGATTTTAGTACCACCCGAAAAAAATGGGCCGAAATCGGTATTTTCGGGCCAGACGATGGCTAGGGTTTGAAATCCGACACGGAACCCGAGACACAGTCATAAATGGAGGAGAAGAATGCTATAAGGATCTCGCGGTCGTCGATTTCATCTGCACTTTTCGGGCGATTTTCGTACCACCCGACAAAAATAGGCCGAAATCGGTATTTTCGGGCCAGACGATGGCTAGGGTTTGAAATCCTACACGGAACCCGAGACACAGTCATAAATTTTGGAGAAGAATGCTACAAGGATCTCGCAGTCGTCGATTTCATCTGGACTTTTCTGGCAATTTTCGTTCCACCCGACAAAAATGGGCCGAAATCGGTATTTTCGGGCCAAACGATGGCTAGGGTTTGAAATCCGACACGGAACCCGAGACACATTCATAAATTTAGGAGAAGAATGCTACAAGGATCTCGCGGTCGTCGATTTCATCTGCACTTTTCGGGCGATTTTCGTACCACCTGACAAAAATGGGCCGAAATCGGTATTTTCGGGCCAGACGATGGCTAGGGTTTGAAATCCTACACGGAACCCGAGACACAGTCATAAATTTTGGAGAAGAATGCTACAAGGATCTCGCGGTCGTCGATTTCATCTGCACTTTTCGGGCGATTTTCGTACCACCCGACAAAAATGGGTCGAAATTGGTATTTTCGGGCCAGACGATGGCTAGCGTTTGAAATCCGACACGAAACCCGAGACACATTCATAAATTTAGGTGAAGAATGCTACAAGAATCTCGCGGTCGTCGATTTCATCTGCACTTTTCGGGCGATTTTCGTACCACCCGAAAAAAATGGGCCGAAATCGGTATTTTCGGGCCAGACGATGGCTAGGGTTTGAAATCCGACACGGAACCCGAGACACAGTCATAAATTGAGGAGAAGAATGCTATAAGGAATTCGCGGTCGTCAATTTCATCTGCATTTTTCGGGCGATTTTCGTACCACCTGACAAAAATGGGCCTAAATCGGTATTTTCGGGCCAGACGACGGCTAGGGTTTGAAATCCTACACGGAACCCGAGACACAGTCATAAATTTTGGAGAAGAATGCTACAAGGATCTCGCGGTCGTCGATTTCATCTGCACTTTTCGGGCGATTTTCGTACCACCCGACAAAAATGGGCCGAAATTGGTATTTTCGGGCCAGACGATGGCTAGGGTTTGAAATCCGACACGAAACCCGAGACACATTCATAAATTTAGGAGAAGAATGCTACAAGAATCTCGCGGTCGTCGATTTCATCTGCACTTTTCGGGCGATTTTCGTACCACTCGAAAAAAATGGGCCGAAATCGGTATTTTCGGGCCAGACGATGGCTAGGG
This sequence comes from Cicer chorassanicum, assembly GCA_037974735.1. Classification (NCBI taxonomy): domain Eukaryota; kingdom Viridiplantae; phylum Streptophyta; class Magnoliopsida; order Fabales; family Fabaceae; genus Cicer; species Cicer chorassanicum. The sequence continues at coordinate 68,942,408 of JBBPBP010009779.1, forward strand.
TTTGAAATCCGACACGGAACCCGAGACACAGTCATAAATTGAGGAGAAGAATGCTATAAGGATCTCGCGGTCGTCAATTTCATCTGCATTTTTCGGGCGATTTTCGTACCACCCGACAAAAATGGGCCTAAATCGGTATTTTCGGACCAGACGATGGCTAGGGTTTGAAATCCTACACGGAACCCGAGACACAGTCATAAATTTTGGAGAAGAATGCTACAAGGATCTCGCGGTCGTCGATTTCATATGCACTTTTCGGGCGAATTTCGTACCACCCGACAAAAATGGGACGAAATTGGTATTTTCGGGCCAGATGATGGCTAGGGTTTGAAATCCGACACGGAACCCGAGACACAGTCATAAATTTAGGAGAAGAATGCTACAAGAATCTCGCGGTCGTCGATTTCATCTGCACTTGTCGGGCGATTTTCGTACCACCCGACAAAAATGGACCGAAATCGGTATTTTTGGGCCAGACGATGGCTAGGGTTTGAAATCCGACACGGAACCCGAGACACAGTCATAAATGGAGGAGAAGAATGCTATAAGGATCTCGCGGTCGTCGATTTCATCTGCACTTTTCGGGCGATTTTCGTACCACCCGACAAAAATAGGCCGAAATCGGTATTTTCGGGCCAGACGATGGCTAGGGTTTGAAATCCTACACGGAACCCGAGACACAGTCATAAATTTTGGAGAAGAATGCTACAAGGATCTCGCGGTCGCCGATTTCATCTGCACTTTTTGGGCAATTTACGTACCACCTAACAAAAATGGGCCGAAATCGGTATTTTCGGGCCAAACGATGGCTAGGGTTTGAAATCCGACACGGAACCCGAGACACATTCATAAATTTAGGAGAAGAATGCTACAAGAATCTCGCGGTCGTCGATTTCATCTGCACTTTTCGGCGATTTTCGTACCACCCGACAAAAATGGGACGAAATCGGTATTTTCAGTTCAGACGATGGCTAGGGTTTGAAATCCGACACGGAACCCGAGACACATTCATAAATTTAGGAGAAGAATGCTACAAGGATCTCTCGGTCGTCGATTTCATCTGCACTTTTCGGGCGATTTTCGTACCACCCAACAAAAATAAGCCGAAATCGGTATTTTCGGGCCAGACAATGGCTAGGGTTTGAAATCCGACACGAAACCCGAGACACAGTCATAAATTTAGAAGAAGAATGCTACAAGAATCTCGCGGTCGTCGATTTCATCTGCACTTTTCGGGCGATTTTCATACCACCCATCAAAAATGGGTCGAAATCGGTATTTTCGGGCCAGACGATTGCTAGGGTTTGAAATCCGACACGGAACCCGAGACACATTCATAAATTTAGGAGAAGAATGCTACAAGAATCTCGCGGTCGTCGATTTCATCTGCACTTTTCGGCGATTTTCGTACCACCCGACAAAAATGGGACGAAATCGGTATTTTCAGTCCAGACGATGGCTAGGGTTTGAAATCCGACACGGAACCCGAGACACATTCATAAATTTAGGAGAAGAATGCTACAAGGATCTCTCGGTCGTCGATTTCATCTGCACTTTTCGGGCGATTTTCGTACCACCCAACAAAAATAAGCCGAAATCGGTATTTTCGGGCCAGACGATGGCTAGGGTTTGAAATCCGACACGAAACCCGAGACACAGTCATAAATTTAGGAGAAGAATGCTACAAGAATCTCGCGGTCGTCGATTTCATCTGCACATTTCGGGCGTTTTTCGTACCACCCATCAAAAATGGGTCGAAATCGGTATTTTCGGGCCAGACGATTGCTAGGGTTTGAAATCCGACACGGAACCCGAGACACATTCATAAATTTAGGAGAAGAATGCTACAAGAATCTCGCGGTCGTCGATTTCATCTGCACTTGTCGGGCGATTTTCGTACCACCCGACAAAAATGGGCCGAAATCGGTATTTTCGGGCCAGACGATGGCTAGGGTTTGAAATCCGACACGGAACCCGAGACACAGTCATAAATTGAGGAGAAGAATGCTATAAGGATCTCGTGGATCTCGCGGTCGTCGATTTCATCTGCACTTTTCGGGCGATTTTCGTACCAACCGACAAAAATGGGCCGAAATCGGTATTTTCGGGCCAGACGATGGCTAGGGTTTGAAATCCGACAAGGAACCCGAGACACAATCATAAATGGAGGAGAAGAATGCTATAAGGATCTCGCGGTCGTCGATTTCATCTGCACTTTTCGGGCGATTTTCGTACCACCCGACAAAAATGGGCCGAAATCGGTATTTTCGGGCCAGACGATGGCTAGGGTTTGAAATCCGACACGGAACCCGAGACACAGTCATAAATGGAGGAGAAGAATGCTATAAGGATCTCGTGGTCGTCGATTTCATCTGCACTTTTCGGGCGATTTTCGTACCACCCGAAAAAAATGGCCCGAAATCGGTATTTTCGGGCCAGACGATGGCTAGGGTTTGAAATCCGACACGGAACCCGAAACACAGTCATAAATTGAGGAGAAGAATGCTATAAGGATCTCGCGGTCGTCAATTTCATCTGCATTTTTCGGGCGATTTTCGTACCACCCGACAAAAATGGGCCTAAATCGGTATTTTCGGGCCAGGCGATGGCTAGGGTTTGAAATCCAACACGGAACCCGAGACACAGTCATAAATTTTGGAGAAGAATGCTACAAGGATCTCGCTGTCGTCGATTTCATCTGCACTTTTCGGGCGATTTTCGTACCACCCGACAAAAACGGGACGAAATTTGTATTTTCGGGCCAAACGATGGCTAGGGTTTGAAATCCGACACGGAACCCGAGACACATTCATAAATTTTGGAGAAGAATGCTACAAGAATCTCGCGGTCGTCGATTTCATCTGCACTTGTCGGGCGATTTTCGTACCACTTGACAAAAATGGGCCGAAATCGATATTTTCGGGCCAGACGATGGCTAGGGTTTGAAATCCGACACGGAACCCGAGACACATTCATAAATTTAGGAGAAGAATGCTACAAGAATCTCGCGGTCGTCGATTTCATCTGCACTTTTCGGCGATTTTCGTACCACCCGACAAAAATGGGACGAAATCGGTATTTTCAGTCCAGACGATGGCTAGGGTTTGAAATCCGACACGGAACCCGAGACACATTCATAAATTTAGGAGAAGAATGCTACAAGGATATCTCGGTCGTCGATTTCATCTGCACTTTTCGGGCAATTTTCGTACCACCCAACAAAAATAAGCCGAAATCGGTATTTTCGGGCCAGACGATGGCTATGGTTTGAAATCCGACACGAAACCCGAGACACAGTCATAAATTTAGGAGAAGAAAGCTACAAGAATCTCGCGGTCGTCGATTTCATCTGCACTTTTCGGGCGATTTTCGTACCACCCATCAAAAATGGGTCGAAATCGGTATTTTCGGGCCAGACGATTGTTAGGGTTTGAAATCCGACACGGAACCCGAGACACAGTCATAAATGGAGGAGAAGAATGCTAGAAGGATCTCGCGGTCGTCGATTTCATCTGCACTTTTCGGCTATTTTCCTACCACTCGACAAAAATGGGACGAAATCGGTATTTTCGGGCCAGACGATGGCTAGGGTTTGAAATCCGACACGGAACCCGAGACACATTCACAAAATTTAGGAGAAGAATGCTACAAGGATCTCGCGGTCGTCGATTTCATCTGCACTTTTCGAGCGATTTTTGTACCACCCAACAAAAATGGGCCGAAATCGGTATTTTCAGGCCAGACGATGGCTAGGTTTTGAAATCCGACACGAAACCCGAGACATAGTCATAAATTTAGGAGAAGAATGCTACAAGAATCTCGCGGTCGTCGATTTCATCTGCACTTTTCTGGCGATTTTAGTACCACCCGAAAAAAATGGGCCGAAATCGGTATTTTCGGGCCAGACGATGGCTAGGGTTTGAAATCCGACACGGAACCCGAGACACAGTCATAAATTGAGGAGAAGAATGCTATAAGGAATTCGCGGTCGTCAATTTCATCTGCATTTTTCGGGCGATTTTCGTACCACCCGACAAAAATGGGCCTAAATCGGTATTTTCGGGCCAGACGATGGCTAGGGTTTGAAATCCTACACGGAACCCGAGACACAGTCATAAATTTTGGAGAAGAATGCTACAAGGATCTCGCGGTCGTCGATTTCATCTGCACTTTTCGGGCGATTTTCGTACCACCCGACAAAAATGGGTCGAAATTGGTATTTTCGGGCCAGACGATGGCTAGCGTTTGAAATCCGACACGAAACCCGAGACACATTCATAAATTTAGGTGAAGAATGCTACAAGAATCTCGCGGTCGTCGATTTCATCTGCACTTTTCGGGCGATTTTCGTACCACCCGAAAAAAATGGGCCGAAATCGGTATTTTCGGGCCAGACGATGGCTAGGGTTTGAAATCCGACACGGAACCCGAGACACAGTCATAAATTGAGGAGAAAAATGCTACAAGAATCTCGCGGTCGTCGATTTCATCTGCACTTTTCGGCGATTTTCGTACCACCCGACAAAAATGGGACGAAATCGGTATTTTCGGTCCAGACGATGGCTAGGGTTTGAAATCCGACACGGAACCCGAGACACATTCATAAATTTAGGAGAAGAATGCTACAAGGATCTCGCAGTCGTCGATTTCATCTGCACTTTTCGGGCGATTTTCGTACCACCCAACAAAAATGGGCCGAAATCGGTATTTTCGGGCCAGACGATGGCTAGGGTTTGAAATCCGACACGAAACCCGAGACACAGTCATAAATTTAGGAGAAGAATGCTACAAGAATCTCGCGGTCGTCGATTTCATCTGCACTTTTCAGGCGATTTTCGTACCACCCTACAAAAATGGGCCGAAATCGGTATTTTCGGGCCAGACGATGGCTAGGGTTTGAAATCCGACACGGAACCCGAGACACAGTCATAAATTTTGGAGAAGAATGCTATAAGGATCTCGCGGTCGTCTATTTCATCTGCACTTTTCAGGCGATTTTCGTACCACGCGACAAAAATGGACCGAAATCGGTATTTTCGGGCCAGATGATGGCTAGGGTTTGAAATCCGACACGAAACCCGAGACACATTCATAAATTTAAGAGAAGAATGCTACAAAAATCTCGCGGTCGTCGATTTCATCTGCACTTTTCGGGCGATTTTCGTACCACCCGACAAAAATGGGCCGATATCGATATTTTCGGGCCATACGATGGCTAGGGTTTGAAATCCGACACGGAAACCGAGACACAGTCATAAATTGAGGAGAAGAATGCTATAAGGATTTCGCGGTCGTCAATTTCATTTGCATTTTTCAAGCGATTTTCGTACCACCCGACAAAAATGGGCCTTAATCGGTATTTTCGGGCCAGACGATGGCCAGGGTTTGAAATCCTACACGGAACCCGAGACACAGTCATAAATTTTGGAGAAGAATGCTACAAAGATCTCGCGGTCGTCGATTTCATCTGCACTTTTCGGGCGATTTTCGTACCACCCGACAAAAATGGGCCGAAATCAATATTTTCGGGCTTGACGATGGCTAGGCTTTGAAATCCGACACGAAACCCGAGACACAGTCATAAATTTAGGAGAAGAATGCTAAAAGAATCTCGCGGTCGTCGATTTCATCTGCACTTTTCGGGCGATTTTCGTACCACCGACAAAAATGGGCCGAAATCGGTATTTTCGGGCCAGACGATGGCTAGGGTTTGAAATCCAACACGAAACCCGAGACATAGTCATAAATTTAGGAGAAGAATGCTACAAGAATCTCGCGGTCGTCGATTTCATCTGCACTTTTCGGGCGATTTTCATACCACCCGACAAATGTGGGCCGAAATCGGTATTTTCGTGCCAGACGATGGCTAGGGTTTGAAATCCGACACGGAACTCGAGACACAGTCATAAATTGAGGAGAAGAATGCTACAAGGATCTCGCGGTCGTCGATTTCATCTGCACTTTTCAGGCGATTTTCGTACCACCCGACAAAAATGGGCCGAAATCGGTATTTTCGGGCCAGACGATGGCTAGGGATTGAAATCCAACACGGAACCCGAGACACAGTCATAAATTTTGGAGAAGAATGCTATAAGGATCTCGTGGTCGTCTATTTAATCTGCACTTTTCAGGCGATTTTCGTACCACGCGACAAAAATGGGCCGAAATTGGTATTTTCGGGCCACACGATGGCTAGGGTTTGAAATCCGACACGAAACCCGAGACACATTCATAAATTTAAGAGAAGAATGCTACAAGAATCTCGCGGTCGTCGAATTCATCTGCACTTTTCGGGCGATTTTCGTACCACCCGACAAAAATGGGCCGAAATCGATATTTTCGGGCCAGACGATGGCTAGGGTTTGAAATCCGACACGAAACCCGAGACACAGTCATAAATTTAGGAGAAGAATGCTACAAGAATCTCGCGGTCGTCGATTTCATCTGCACTTTTCGGGCGATTTTCGTACCACCCATCAAAAATGGGTCGAAATCGGTATTTTCGGGCCAGACGATTGCTAGGGTTTGAAATCCGACACGGAACCCGAGACACATTCATAAATTTAGGAGAAGAATGCTACAAGAATCTCGCGGTCGTCGATTTCATCTGCACTTTTCGGCGATTTTCGTACCACCCGACAAAAATGGGACGAAATCGGTATTTTCAGTCCAGACGATGGCTAGGGTTTGAAATCCGACACGGAACCCGAGACACATTCATAAATTTAGGAGAAGAATGCTACAAGGATCTCTCGGTCGTCGATTTCATCTGCACTTTTCGGGCGATTTTCGTACCACCCAACAAAAATAAGCCGAAATCGGTATTTTCGGGCCAGACGATGGCTAGGGTTTGAAATCCGACACGAAACCCGAGACACAGTCATAAATTTAGGAGAAGAATGCTACAAGAATCTCGCGGTCGTCGATTTCATCTGCACTTTTCAGGCGATTTTCGTACCACCCGACAAAAATGGGCCGAAATCTGTATTTTCGAGCCAGACGATGGCTAGGGTTTGAAATCCGACACGGAACACGAGACACAGTCATAAATTGAGGAGAAGAATGCTATAAGGATCTCGCGGTCGTCAATTTCATCTGCATTTTTCGGGCGATTTTCGTACCACCCGACAAAAATAGGCTTAAATCGGTATTTTCAGGCCAGGCGATGGCTAGGGTTTGAAATCCTACATGGAACCCGAGACACAGTTATAAATTTAGGAGAAGAATGCTACAAGAATCTCGCGTCGTCGATTTCATCTGCATTTTTCGGGCGATTTTCGTACCACCCGACAAAAATGGGCCGAAATCGGTATTTTCGGTCCAGACGATGGCTAGGGTTTGAAATCCGACACGGAACCCGAGACACAGTCATAAATTTAGGAGAAGAATGCTACAAGAATCTCGCGGTCGTCGATTTCATCTGCACTTTTCGGGCGATTTTCGTACCACCCGAAAAAAATGGGCCGAAATCGGTATTTTCGGGCCAGACGATGGCTAGGGTTTGAAATCCGACACGGAACCCGAGACACAGTCATAAATTGAGGAGAAAAATGCTACAAGAATCTCGCGGTCGTCGATTTCATCTGCACTTTTCGGCGATTTTCGTACCACCCGACAAAAATGGGACGAAATCGGTATTTTCGGTCCAGACGATGGCTAGGGTTTGAAATCCGACACGGAACCCGAGACACATTCATAAATTTAGGAGAAGAATGCTACAAGGATCTCGCAGTCGTCGATTTCATCTGCACTTTTCGGGCGATTTTCGTACCACCCAACAAAAATGGGCCGAAATCGGTATTTTCGGGCCAGACGATGGCTAGGGTTTGAAATCCGACACGAAACCCGAGACACAGTCATAAATTTAGGAGAAGAATGCTACAAGAATCTCGCGGTCGTCGATTTCATCTGCACTTTTCAGGCGATTTTCGTACCACCCTACAAAAATGGGCCGAAATCGGTATTTTCGGGCCAGACGATGGCTAGGGTTTGAAATCCGACACGGAACCCGAGACACAGTCATAAATTTTGGAGAAGAATGCTATAAGGATCTCGCGGTCGTCTATTTCATCTGCACTTTTCAGGCGATTTTCGTACCACGCGACAAAAATGGACCGAAATCGGTATTTTCGGGCCAGATGATGGCTAGGGTTTGAAATCCGACACGAAACCCGAGACACATTCATAAATTTAAGAGAAGAATGCTACAAAAATCTCGCGGTCGTCGATTTCATCTGCACTTTTCGGGCGATTTTCGTACCACCCGACAAAAATGGGCCGATATCGATATTTTCGGGCCATACGATGGCTAGGGTTTGAAATCCGACACGGAAACCGAGACACAGTCATAAATTGAGGAGAAGAATTCTATAAGGATCTCGCGGTCGTCAATTTCATTTGCATTTTTCAAGCGATTTTCGTACCACCCGACAAAAATGGGCCTTAATCGGTATTTTCGGGCCAGACGATGGCCAGGGTTTGAAATCCTACACGGAACCCGAGACACTGTCATAAATTTTGGAGAAGAATGCTACAAAGATCTCGCGGTCGTCGATTTCATCTGGACTTTTCGGGCGATTTTCGTAACACCCGACAAAAATGGGCCGAAATCGGTATTTTTGGGACAGACAATGGCTAGGGTTTGAAATCCGACAAGGAACCCGAGACACATTCATAAATTTAGGAGAAGAATGCTACAAGAATCTCGCGGTCGTCGATTTCATCTGCACTTTTCGGGCGATTTTCGTACCACCCGACAAAAATGGGCCGAAATCAATATTTTCGGGCTTGACGATGGCTAGGCTTTGAAATCCGACACGAAACCCGAGACACAGTCATAAATTTAGGAGAAGAATGCTAAAAGAATCTCGCGGTCGTCGATTTCATCTGCACTTTTCGGGCGATTTTCGTACCACCGACAAAAATGGGCCGAAATCGGTATTTTCGGGCCAGACGATGGCTAGGGTTTAAAATCCAACACGAAACCCGAGATATAGTCATAAATTTAGGAGAAGAATGCTACAAGAATCTCGCGGTCGTCGATTTCATCTGCACTTTTCGGGCGATTTTCATACCACCAGACAAATATGGGCCGAAATCGGTATTTTCGTGCCAGACGATGGCTAGGGTTTGAAATCCGACACGGAACTCGAGACACAGTCATAAATTGAGGAGAAGGATGCTACAAGGATCTCGCGGTCGTCGATTTCATCTGCACTTTTCAGGAGATTTTCGTACCACCAGACAAAAATGGGCCGAAATCGGTATTTTCGGGCCAGACGATGGCTAGGGATTGAAATCCAACACGGAACCCGAGACACAGTCATAAATTTTGGAGAAGAATGCTATAAGGATCTCGCGGTCGTCTATTTAATCTGCACTTTTCAGGCGATTTTCGTACCACGCGAC
>JBBPBP010009779.1:68953134-68966083 GCA_037974735.1 Cicer chorassanicum
ACAAAAATGGGCCGAAATCGGTATTTTCGGGCCAGACGATGGCTAGGGTTTGAAATCCGACACGGAACCCGAGACACAGTCATAAATTTTGGAGAAGAATGCTATAAGGATCTCGCGGTCGTCTATTTCATCTGCACTTTTCAGGCGATTTTCGTACCACGCGACAAAAATGGACCGAAATCGGTATTTTCAGGCCAGATGATGGCTAGGGTTTGAAATCCGACACGAAACCCGAGACACATTCATAAATTTAAGAGAAGAATGCTACAAAAATCTCGCGGTCGTCGATTTCATCTGCACTTTTCGGGCGATTTTCGTACCACCCGACAAAAATGGGCCGATATCGATATTTTCGGGCCATACGATGGCTAGGGTTTGAAATCCGACACGGAAACCGAGACACAGTCATAAATTGAGGAGAAGAATGCTATAAGGATTTCGCGGTCGTCAATTTCATTTGCATTTTTCAAGCGATTTTCGTACCACCCGACAATATTGGGCCTTAATCGGTATTTTCGGGCCAGACGATGGCCAGGGTTTGAAATCCTACACGGAACCCGAGACACAGTCATAAATTTTGGAGAAGAATGCTACAAAGATCTCGCGGTCGTCGATTTCATCTGGACTTTTCGGGCGATTTTCGTACCACCCGACAAAAATGGGCCGAAATCGGTATTTTTGGGACAGACGATGGCTAGGGTTTGAAATCCGACACGGAACCCGAGACACATTCATAAATTTAGGAGAAGAATGCTACAAGAATCTCGCGGTCGTCGATTTCATCTGCACTTTTCGGGCGATTTTCGTACCACCCGACCAAAATGGGCCGAAATCGGTATTTTCGGGCCAGACGATGGCTAGGGTTTGAAATCCGACACGGAACCCGAGACACAGTCATAAATTGAGGAGAAGAATTCTATAAGGATCTCGCGGTCGTCGATTTCATCTGCATTTTTCGGGCGATTTTCGTACCACCCGACAAAAATGGGCCGAAATCGGTATTTTCGGGCCAGACGATGGCTAGGGTTTGAAATCCGACACGGAACCCGAGACACAGTCATAAATTTTGGAGAAGAATGCTACAAGGATCTCGCGATCGTCGATTTCATCTGGACTTTTTAGGTCATTTTCGTACCACCCGACAAAAATGGGCCAAAATCGGTATTTTCGGGCCAGACGATGGCTAGGGTTTGAAATCCGACACGGAACCCGAGACACAGTCATAAATTTAGGAGAAGAATGCTACAAGGATCTCGCGGTCGTCGATTTCATCTGCACTTTTCAGGCGATTTTCGTACCACCCGACAAAAATTTGCCGAAATCGGTATTTTCGGTCTAGACGATGGCTAGGGTTTTAAATCCGACACGGAACCCGAGACACAGTCATAAATTGAGGAGAAGAATGCTACAAGGATCTCGCGGTCGTCGATTTCATCTGCACTTTTCGGGCGATTTTCGTACCACCCGACAAAAATGGGCCGAAATTGGTATTTTCGGGCCAGACGATGGCTAGGGTTTGAAATCCGACACGAAACCCGAGACACATTCATAAATTTAGGAGAAGAATGCTACAAGAATCTCGCGGTCGTCGATTTCATCTGCACTTTTCGGGCGATTTTCGTACCACCCGAAAAAAATGGGCCGAAATCGGTATTTTCGGGCCAGACGATGGCTAGGGTTTGAAATCCGACACGGAACCCGAGACACAGTCATAAATTGAGGAGAAAAATGCTACAAGAATCTCGCGGTCGTCGATTTCATCTGCACTTTTCGGCGATTTTCGTACCACCCGACAAAAATGGGACGAAATCGGTATTTTCGGTCCAGACGATGGCTAGGGTTTGAAATCCGACACGGAACCCGAGACACATTCATAAATTTAGGAGAAGAATGCTACAAGGATCTCGCAGTCGTCGATTTCATCTGCACTTTTCGGGCGATTTTCGTACCACCCAACAAAAATGGGCCGAAATCGGTATTTTCGGGCCAGACGATGGCTAGGGTTTGAAATCCGACACGAAACCCGAGACACAGTCATAAATTTAGGAGAAGAATGCTACAAGAATCTCGCGGTCGTCGATTTCATCTGCACTTTTCAGGCGATTTTCGTACCACCCTACAAAAATGGGCCGAAATCGGTATTTTCGGGCCAGACGATGGCTAGGGTTTGAAATCCGACACGGAACCCGAGACACAGTCATAAATTTTGGAGAAGAATGCTATAAGGATCTCGCGGTCGTCTATTTCATCTGCACTTTTCAGGCGATTTTCGTACCACGCGACAAAAATGGACCGAAATCGGTATTTTCGGGCCAGATGATGGCTAGGGTTTGAAATCCGACACGAAACCCGAGACACATTCATAAATTTAAGAGAAGAATGCTACAAAAATCTCGCGGTCGTCGATTTCATCTGCACTTTTCGGGCGATTTTCGTACCACCCGACAAAAATGGGCCGATATCGATATTTTCGGGCCATACGATGGCTAGGGTTTGAAATCCGACACGGAAACCGAGACACAGTCATAAATTGAGGAGAAGAATGCTATAAGGATCTCGCGGTCGTCAATTTCATTTGCATTTTTCAAGCGATTTTCGTACCACCCGACAAAAATGGGCCTTAATCGGTATTTTCGGGCCAGACGATGGCCAGGGTTTGAAATCCTACACGGAACCTGAGACACTGTCATAAATTTTGGAGAAGAATGCTACAAAGATCTCGCGGTCGTCGATTTCATCTGGACTTTTCGGGCGATTTTCGTAACACCCGACAAAAATGGGCCGAAATCGGTATTTTTGGGACAGACAATGGCTAGGGTTTGAAATCCGACAAGGAACCCGAGACACATTCATAAATTTAGGAGAAGAATGCTACAAGAATCTCGCGGTCGTCGATTTCATCTGCACTTTTCGGGCGATTTTCGTACCACCCGACAAAAATGGGCCGAAATCAATATTTTCGGGCTTGACGATGGCTAGGCTTTGAAATCCGACACGAAACCCGAGACACAGTCATAAATTTAGGAGAAGAATGCTAAAAGAATCTCGCGGTCGTCGATTTCATCTGCACTTTTCGGGCGATTTTCGTACCACCGACAAAAATGGGCCGAAATCGGTATTTTCGGGCCAGACGATGGCTAGGGTTTAAAATCCAACACGAAACCCGAGACATAGTCATAAATTTAGGAGAAGAATGCTACAAGAATCTCGCGGTCGTCGATTTCATCTGCACTTTTCGGGCGATTTTCATACCACCAGACAAATATGGGCCGAAATCGGTATTTTCGTGCCAGACGATGGCTAGGGTTTGAAATCCGACACGGAACTCGAGACACAGTCATAAATTGAGGAGAAGGATGCTACAAGGATCTCGCGGTCGTCGATTTCATCTGCACTTTTCAGGAGATTTTCGTACCACCAGACAAAAATGGGCCGAAATCGGTATTTTCGGGCCAGACGATGGCTAGGGATTGAAATCCAACACGGAACCCGAGACACAGTCATAAATTTTGGAGAAGAATGCTATAAGGATCTCGCGGTCGTCTATTTAATCTGCACTTTTCAGGCGATTTTCGTACCACGCGACTAAAATGGGCCGAAATCGGTATTTTCGGGCCACACGATGTCTAGGGTTTGAAATCCGACACGAAACCCGAGACACATTCATAAATTTAAGAGAAGAATGCTACAAGAATCTCGCGGTCGTCGAATTCATCTGCACTTTTCGGGCGATTTTCGTACCACCCGACAAAAATGGGCCGAAATCGGTATTTTCGGGCCAGACGATGGCTAGGGTTTGAAATCCGACACGAAACCCGAGACACAGTCATAAATTTAGGAGAAGAATGCTACAAGAATCTCGCGGTCGTCGATTTCATCTGCACTTTTCGGGGGATTTTCGTACCACCTGACAAAAATTAGCCGAAATCGGTATTTTCGGTCCAGACGATGGCTAGGGTTTGACATCCAACACAAAACCCGAGACACAGTCATAAATTTAGGAGAAGAATGCTACAAGAATCTCGCGGTCGTCGATTTCATCTGCACTTTTCGGGCGATTTTCGTACCACCCGACAAAAATGGGCCGAAATCGGTATTTTCGGGCCAGACGATGGCTATGGTTTGAAATCCGACACGAAACCCGAGACACAGTCATAAATTTAAGAGAAGAATGCTACAAGGATCTCGCGGTCGGTGATTTCATCTGGACTTTTTGGGCGATTTTCGTACCACCCGACAAAAATGGGCCGAAATCGGTATTTTCGGGCCAGGCGATGGCTAGGGTTTGAAATCTGACACGGAACCCGAGACACAGTCATAAATTTAGGAGAAGAATGCTACAAGGATCTCGCGGTCGTCGATTTCATCTGCACTTTTCGGGTGATTTTCGTACCACCCGACAAAAATGGGCCGAAATCGGTATTTTCGGGCCAGACGATGGCTAGGGTTTGAAATCCGACACGAAACCCGAGACACAGTCATAAATTTTGGAGAAGAATGCTATAAGGATCTCGCGGTCGTCTATTTCATCTGCACTTTTCGGGCGATTTTCGTACCACCCAACAAAAATGGGCCGAAATCGGTATTTTCGGGCCAGACGATGGCTAGGGTTTGAAATCCGACACGAAACCCGAGACACAGTCATAAATTTAGGAGAAGAATGCTACAAGAATCTCGCGGTCGTCGATTTCATCTGCACTTTTCAGGCGATTTTCGTACCACCCTACAAAAATGGGCCGAAATCGGTATTTTCGGGCCAGACGATGGCTAGGGTTTGAAATCCGACACGGAACCCGAGACACAGTCATAAATTTTGGAGAAGAATGCTATAAGGATCTCGCGGTCGTCTATTTCATCTGCACTTTTCAGGCGATTTTCGTACCACGCGACAAAAATGGACCGAAATCGGTATTTTCGGGCCAGATGATGGCTAGGGTTTGAAATCCGACACGAAACCCGAGACACATTCATAAATTTAAGAGAAGAATGCTACAAAAATCTCGCGGTCGTCGATTTCATCTGCACTTTTCGGGCGATTTTCGTACCACCCGACAAAAATGGGCCGATATCGATATTTTCGGGCCATACGATGGCTAGGGTTTGAAATCCGACACGGAAACCGAGACACAGTCATAAATTGAGGAGAAGAATGCTATAAGGATCTCGCGGTCGTCAATTTCATTTGCATTTTTCAAGCGATTTTCGTACCACCCGACAAAAATGGGCCTTAATCGGTATTTTCGGGCCAGACGATGGCCAGGGTTTGAAATCCTACACGGAACCTGAGACACTGTCATAAATTTTGGAGAAGAATGCTACAAAGATCTCGCGGTCGTCGATTTCATCTGGACTTTTCGGGCGATTTTCGTAACACCCGACAAAAATGGGCCGAAATCGGTATTTTTGGGACAGACAATGGCTAGGGTTTGAAATCCGACAAGGAACCCGAGACACATTCATAAATTTAGGAGAAGAATGCTACAAGAATCTCGCGGTCGTCGATTTCATCTGCACTTTTCGGGCGATTTTCGTACCACCCGACAAAAATGGGCCGAAATCAATATTTTCGGGCTTGACGATGGCTAGGCTTTGAAATCCGACACGAAACCCGAGACACAGTCATAAATTTAGGAGAAGAATGCTACAAGGATCTCGCGGTCGTCGATTTCATCTGCACTTTTCAGGCGATTTTCGTACCACCCGACAAAAATGGGCCGAAATCGGTATTTTCGGGCCAGACGATGGCTAGGGATTGAAATCCAACACGGAACCCGAGACACAGTCATAAATTTTGGAGAAGAATGCTATAAGGATCTCGCGGTCGTCTATTTAATCTGCACTTTTCAGGCGATTTTCGTACCACGCGACAAAAATGGGCCGAAATTGGTATTTTCGGGCCACACGATGGCTAGGGTTTGAAATCCGACACGAAACCCGAGACACATTCATAAATTTAAGAGAAGAATGCTACAAGAATCTCGCGGTCGTCGAATTCATCTGCACTTTTCGGGCGATTTTCGTACCACCCGACAAAAATGGGCCGAAATCGATATTTTCGGGCCAGACGATGGCTAGGGTTTGAAATCCGACACGAAACCCGAGACACAGTCATAAATTTAGGAGAAGAATGCTACAAGAATCTCGCGGTCGTCGATTTCATCTGCACTTTTCGGGTGATTTTCGTACCACCCGACAAAAATGGGCCGAAATCGGTATTTTCGGGCCAGACGATGGATAGGGTTTGAAATCCGACACGAAACCCGAGTAACAGTCATAAATTGAGGAGAAGAATGCTACAAGGATCTCGCGGTCGTCGATTTCATCTGCACTTTTCGGGCGATTTTCGTACCACCCGACAAAAATGGGCCGAAATTGGTATTTTCGGGCCAGACGATGGCTAGGGTTTGAAATCCGACACGGAACCCGAGACACAGTCATAAATTTTGGAGAAGAATGCCACAAGGAACTCGCGGTCGTCGATTTCATCTGGACTTTTCGGGCGATTTTCGTACCACCCGACAAAAATGGGCCGAAATCGGTATTTTCGGGCCAGACGATGGCTAGGGTTTGAAATCCGACACGGAACCCAAGACACAGTCATAAATTTAAGAGAAGAATGCTACAAGGATCTCGCGGTCGGTGATTTCATCTGGACTTTTCGGGCGATTTTCGTACCACCCGACAAAAATGGGCCGAAATTGGTATTTTCGGGCCAGACGATGGCTAGGGTTTCAAATCCGACACGGAACCCGAGACACAGTCATAAATTTAGGAGAAGAATGCTACAAGGATCTCGCGGTCGTCGATTTCATCTGCACTTTTCGGGCGATTTTCGTACCACGCGACAAAAATGGGCCGAAATCGGTATTTTCGGGTCAGAAGATGGCTAGGGTTTGAAATCCGACACGGAACCCGAGACACAGTCATAAATTTAAGAGAAGAATGCTACAAGGATCTCGCGGTCGTCGATTTCATCTGCACTTTTCGGGCGATTTTCGTACCACCCGACAAAAATGGGCCGAAATTGGTATTTTCGGGCCAGACGATGGCTAGGGTTTGAAATCCGACACGGAACCCGAGACACAGTCATAAATTGAGGAGAAAAATGCTATAAGGATCTCGCGGTCGTCAATTTCATCTGCATTTTTCGGGTGATTTTCGTACCACCCGACAAAAATGGGCCTAAATCGGTATTTTCGGGCCAGACGATGGCTAGGGTTTGAAATCCTACACGGAACCCAAGACACAGTCATAAATTTTGGAGAAGAATGCTACAAGGATCTCGCGGTCGTCGATTTCATATGCACTTTTCGGGCGAATTTCGTACCACCCGACAAAAATGGGACGAAATTGGTATTTTCGGGCCAGAGGATGGCTAGGGTTTGAAATCCAACACGAAACCCGAGACACAGTCATAAACTTAGGAGAAGAATGCTACAAGAATCTCGCGGTCGTCGATTTCATCTGCACTTGTCGGGCGATTTTCGTACCACCCGACAAAAATGGGCCGAAATCGGTATTTTCGGTTCAGACGATGGCTAGGGTTTGAAATCCGACACGGAACCCGAGACACAGTCATAAATGGAGGAGAAGAATGCTATAAGGATCTCGCGGTCGTCGATTTCATCTGCACTTTTCGGGCGATTTTCGTACCACCCGACAAAAATAGGCCGAAATCGGTATTTTCGGGCCAGACGATGGCTAGGGTTTGAAATCCGACACGGAACCCGAGACACATTCATAAATTTAGGAGAAGAATGCTACAAGAATCTCGCGGTCGTCGATTTCATCTGCACTTTTCGGGCGATTTTCGTACCACCCGACAAAAATGGGCCGAAATCAATATTTTCGGGCTTGACGATGGCTAGGCTTTGAAATCCGACACGAAACCCGAGACACAGTCATAAATTTAGGAGAAGAATGCTAAAAGAATCTCGCGGTCGTCGATTTCATCAGCACTTTTCGGGCGATTTTCGTACCACCGACAAAAATGGGCCGAAATCGGTATTTTCGGGCCAGACGATGGCTAGGGTTTGAAATCCGACACGAAACCCGAGACACATTCATAAATTTAGGAGAAGAATGCTACAAGAATCTCGCGGTCGTCGATTTCATCTGCACTTTTCGGGCGATTTTCGTACCACCCGAAAAAAATGGGCCGAAATCGGTATTTTCGGGCCAGACGATGGCTAGGGTTTGAAATCCGACACGGAACCCGAGACACAGTCATAAATTGAGGAGAAGAATGCTATAAGGAATTCGCGGTCGTCAATTTCATCTGCATTTTTCGGGCGATTTTCGTACCACCTGACAAAAATGGGCCTAAATCGGTATTTTCGGGCCAGACGACGGCTAGGGTTTGAAATCCTACACGGAACCCGAGACACAGTCATAAATTTTGGAGAAGAATGCTACAAGGATCTCGCGGTCGTCGATTTCATCTGCACTTTTCGGGCGATTTTCGTACCACCCGACAAAAATGGGCCGAAATTGGTATTTTCGGGCCAGACGATGGCTAGGGTTTGAAATCCGACACGAAACCCG
The DNA here is from genome assembly GCA_037974735.1 of Cicer chorassanicum. Taxonomy (NCBI): domain Eukaryota; kingdom Viridiplantae; phylum Streptophyta; class Magnoliopsida; order Fabales; family Fabaceae; genus Cicer; species Cicer chorassanicum. The sequence continues at coordinate 68,961,679 of JBBPBP010009779.1, forward strand.
AGACACATTCATAAATTTAGGAGAAGAATGCTACAAGAATCTCGCGGTCGTCGATTTCATCTGCACTTTTCGGGCGATTTTCGTACCACTCGAAAAAAATGGGCCGAAATCGGTATTTTCGGGCCAGACGATGGCTAGGGTTTGAAATCCGACACGGAACCCGAGACACAGTCATAAATTGAGGAGAAGAATGCTATAAGGATCTCGCGGTCGTCAATTTCATCTGCATTTTTCGGGCGATTTTCGTACCACCCGACAAAAATGGGCCTAAATCGGTATTTTCGGACCAGACGATGGCTAGGGTTTGAAATCCTACACGGAACCCGAGACACAGTCATAAATTTTGGAGAAGAATGCTACAAGGATCTCGCGGTCGTCGATTTCATATGCACTTTTCGGGCGAATTTCGTACCACCCGACAAAAATGGGACGAAATTGGTATTTTCGGGCCAGATGATGGCTAGGGTTTGAAATCCGACACGGAACCCGAGACACAGTCATAAATTTAGGAGAAGAATGCTACAAGAATCTCGCGGTCGTCGATTTCATCTGCACTTGTCGGGCGATTTTCGTACCACCCGACAAAAATGGACCGAAATCGGTATTTTTGGGCCAGACGATGGCTAGGGTTTGAAATCCGACACGGAACCCGAGACACAGTCATAAATGGAGGAGAAGAATGCTATAAGGATCTCGCGGTCGTCGATTTCATCTGCACTTTTCGGGCGATTTTCGTACCACCCGACAAAAATAGGCCGAAATCGGTATTTTCGGGCCAGACGATGGCTAGGGTTTGAAATCCTACACGGAACCCGAGACACAGTCATAAATTTTGGAGAAGAATGCTACAAGGATCTCGCGGTCGCCGATTTCATCTGGACTTTTTGGGCAATTTACGTACCACCCGACAAAAATGGGCCGAAATCGGTATATTCGGGCCAAACGATGGCTAGGGTTTGAAATCCGACACGGAACCCGAGACACAGTCATAAATTTTGGAGAAGAATGCTACAAGGATCTCGCGGTTGTCGATTTCATCTGGACTTTTCGGGCGATTTTCGTACCACCTGACAAAAATGGGCCGAAATTGGTATTTTTGGGACAGACGATGGCTAGGGTTTGAAATCTGACACAGAACCCTAGACACAGTCATAAATTTAGGAGAAGAATGCTACAAGGATATCGCGGTCGTCGATTTCATCTGCACTTTTTGGGAGATTTTCGTACCACCCGACAAAAATGGGCCGAAATCAGTATTTTCGTGCCAGATGATGGCTAGGGTTTGAAATCCGACACAGAACCCGAGACACATTCATAAATTTAGGAGCAGAATGCTACAAGGATCTCGCGGTCGTCAATTTCATCTGCACTTTTCGGGCGATTTTCGTACCACCCGACAAAAATGGGCCGAAATCGGTATTTTCACGCTTGACGATGGCTAGGGTTTGAAATCCGACACGAAACCCGAGACACAGTCATAAATTTAGGAGAAGAATGCTACAAGAATCTCACGGTCGTCGAATTCATCTGCACTTTTCGGGCGATTTTCGTACCACCCGACAAAAATGGGCCGAAATCGGTATTTTCGGGCCAGACGATGGCTAGGGTTTGAAATCCGACACGAAACCCGAGACACAGTCATAAATTTAGGAGAAGAATGCTACAAGAATCTCGCAGTCGTCGCTTTCATCTGCACTTTTCGGGCGATTTTCGTACCACCCGACAAAAATGGGCCGAAATCGGTATTTTCGGGCCAGACGATGGCTAGGGTTTGAAATCCTACACGGAACCCGAGACACAATCATAAATTTAGGAGAAGAATGCTACAAGGATCTCGCGGTCGTCGATTTCATCTGCACTTTTCGGGCGATTTTCGTACCACCCGACAAAAATGGGCCGAAATCGGTATTTTCGGGCCAGACGATGGCTAGAATTTGAAATCCGACACGAAAACCGAGACACGGTCATAAATTTAGGAGAAGAATGCTACAAGAATCTCGCGGTCGTCGATTTCATCTGCACTTTTCGGGTGATTTTCGTACCACCCGACAAAAATGGGCCGAAATCGGTATTTTCGGGCCAGACGATGGCTAGGGTTTGAAATCCGACACGGAACCCGAGACACAGTCATAAATTGAGGAGAAGAATGCTACAAGGATCTCGCGGTCGTCGATTTCATCTGCACTTTTCAGGCGATTTTCGTATCACCCGACAAAAATGGGTCGAAATCGGTATTTTCGGGCCAGACGATGGCTAGGGTTTGAAATCCGACACGAAACCCGAGACACAGTCATAAATTTAGGAGAAGAATGCTACAAGAATCTCGCGGTCGTCGATTTCATCTGCACTTTTCAGGCGATTTTCTTACCACGCGACAAAAATGGGCCGAATTCGGTTTTCGGGGCAGACTATGGCTAGGGTTTGAAATCCGACACGGAACCCGAGACACAGTCATAAATTTTGGAGAAGAATGCTATAAGGATCTCGCGGTCGTCTATTTCATCTGCACTTTTCAGGCAATTTTCGTACCACGCGACAAAAATGGGCCGAAATCGGTATTTTCGGGCCAGACGATGGCTAGGGTTTGAAATCCGACACGGAATTCATAAATTTAAGAGAAGAATGCTACAAGAATCTCGCGGTCGTCGATTTCATCTGCACTTTTCGGACGATTTTTGTACCGCCCGACAAAAATGGGCCGAAATCGATATTTTTGGGCCAGACGATGGCTAGGGTTTGAAATCTGACACGGAACCCGAGACACAGTCATAAATTGAGGAGAAGAATGCTATAAGGATCTCGCGGTCGTCAATTTCATCTGCATTTTTCAAGCGATTTTCGTACCACCCGACAAAAATGGGCCTAAATCGGTATTTTCGAGCCAGACGATGGCCAGGGTTTGAAATCCTACACGGAACCCGAGACACAGTCATAAATTTTGGAGAAGAATGCTACAAGGATCTCGCGGTTGTCGATTTCATCTGGACTTTTCGGGCGATTTTCGTACCACCCGACAAAAATGGGCCGAAATCGGTATTTTTGGGACAGACGATGGCTAGGGTTTGAAATCTGACACGGAACCCAAGACACAGTCATAAATTTAGGAGAAGAATGCTACAAGGATATCGCGGTCGTCGATTTCATTTGCACTTTTCGGGAGATTTTCGTACCACCCGACAAAAATGGGTTGAAATCGGTATTTTCGGGCCAGACGATGGCTAGGGTTTGAAATCCGACACGAAACCCGAGACACAGTCATAAATTTAGGAGAAGAATGCTACAAGAATCTCGCGGTCGTCGATTTCATCTGCACTTTTCGGGTGATTTTCGTACCACCCGACAAAAATGGGCCGAAATCGGTATTTTCGGGCCAGACGATGGATAGGGTTTGAAATCCGACACGAAACCCGAGTAACAGTCATAAATTGAGGAGAAGAATGCTACAAGGATCTCGCGGTCGTCGATTTCATCTGCACTTTTCGGGCGATTTTCGTACCACCCGACAAAAATGGGCCGAAATTGGTATTTTCGGGCCAGACGATGGCTAGGGTTTGAAATCCGACACGAAACCCGAGACACATTCATAAATTTAGGAGAAGAATGCTACAAGAATCTCGTGGTCGTCGATTTCATCTGCACTTTTCGGGCGATTTTCGTACCACCCGAAAAAAATGGGCCGAAATCGGTATTTTCGGGCCAGACGATGGCTAGGGTTTGAAATCCGACACGGAACCCGAGACACAGTCATAAATTGAGGAGAAGAATGCTATAAGGATCTCGCGGTCATCAATTTCATCTGCATTTTTCGGGCGATTTTCGTACCACCCGACAAAAATGGGCCGAAATCGGTATTTTCGGGCCAGACGATGGCTAGGGTTTGAAATCCGACACGAAACCCGAGACACAGTCATAAATGGAGGAGAACAATGCTATAAGGATCTCGCGGTCGTCGATTTCATCTGCACTTTTCGGGCGATTTTCGTACCACCCGACAAAAATAGGCCGAAATCGGTATTTTCGGGCCAGACGATGGCTAGGGTTTGAAATCCTACACGGAACCCGAGACACAGTCATAAATTTTGGTGAAGAATGCTACAAGGATCTCGCGGTCGCCGATTTCATCAGGACTTTTTGGGCAATTTACGTACCACCTGACAAAAATGGGCCGAAATCGGTATTTTCGGGCCAAACGATGGCTAGGGTTTGAAATCCGACACGGAACCCGAGACACATTCATAAATTTAGGAGAAGAATGCTACAAGAATCTCGCGGTTGTCGATTTCATCTGCACTTTTCAGCGAATTTCGTACCACCCGACAAAAATGGGCCGAAATCGGTATTTTCGGGCCAGACGATGGCTAGGGTTTGAAATCCGACACGGAACCCGAGACACATTCATAAATTT
>JBBPBP010009779.1:68966165-68980779 GCA_037974735.1 Cicer chorassanicum
TTGAAATCCGACACGGAACCCGAGACACAGTCATAAATTGAGGAGAAGAATGCTATAAGGAATTCGCGGTCGTCCATTTCATCTGCATTTTTCGGGCGATTTTCTTACCACCCGACAAAAATGGGCCTAAATCGGTATTTTCGGGCCAGACGATGGCTAGGGTTTGAAATCCTACACGGAACCCGAGGCACAGTCATAAATTATGGAGAAGAATGCTACAAGGATCTCGCGGTCGTCGATTTCATCTGCACTTTTCGGGCGATTTTCGTACCACCCGACAAAAATGGGCCGAAATTGGTATTTTCGGGCCAGACGATGGCTAGGGTTTGAAATCCTACACGGAACCCGAGACACATTCATAAATTTAGGAGAAGAATGCTACAAGAATCTCGCGGTCGTCGATTTCATCTGCACTTTTCGGGCGATTTTCGTACCACCCGAAAAAAATGGGCCGAAATCGGTATTTTCGGGCCAGACGATGGCTAGGGTTTGAAATCCGACACGGAACCCGAGACACAGTCATAAATTGAGGAGAAAAATGCTACAAGAATCTCGCGGTCGTCGATTTCATCTGCACTTTTCGGCGATTTTCGTACCACCCGACAAAAATGGGACGAAATCGGTATTTTCGGTCCAGACGATGGCTAGGGTTTGAAATCCGACACGGAACCCGAGACACATTCATAAATTTAGGAGAAGAATGCTACAAGGATCTCGCAGTCGTCGATTTCATCTGCACTTTTCGGGCGATTTTCGTACCACCCAACAAAAATGGGCCGAAATCGGTATTTTCGGGCCAGACGATGGCTAGGGTTTGAAATCCGACACGAAACCCGAGACACAGTCATAAATTTAGGAGAAGAATGCTACAAGAATCTCGCGGTCGTCGATTTCATCTGCACTTTTCAGGCGATTTTCGTACCACCCTACAAAAATGGGCCGAAATCGGTATTTTCGGGCCAGACGATGGCTAGGGTTTGAAATCCGACACGGAACCCGAGACACAGTCATAAATTTTGGAGAAGAATGCTATAAGGATCTCGCGGTCGTCTATTTCATCTGCACTTTTCAGGCGATTTTCGTACCACGCGACAAAAATGGACCGAAATCGGTATTTTCGGGCCAGATGATGGCTAGGGTTTGAAATCCGACACGAAACCCGAGACACATTCATAAATTTAAGAGAAGAATGCTACAAAAATCTCGCGGTCGTCGATTTCATCTGCACTTTTCGGGCGATTTTCGTACCACCCGACAAAAATGGGCCGATATCGATATTTTCGGGCCATACGATGGCTAGGGTTTGAAATCCGACACGGAAACCGAGACACAGTCATAAATTGAGGAGAAGAATGCTATAAGGATCTCGCGGTCGTCAATTTCATTTGCATTTTTCAAGCGATTTTCGTACCACCCGACAAAAATGGGCCTTAATCGGTATTTTCGGGCCAGACGATGGCCAGGGTTTGAAATCCTACACGGAACCTGAGACACTGTCATAAATTTTGGAGAAGAATGCTACAAAGATCTCGCGGTCGTCGATTTCATCTGGACTTTTCGGGCGATTTTCGTAACACCCGACAAAAATGGGCCGAAATCGGTATTTTTGGGACAGACAATGGCTAGGGTTTGAAATCCGACAAGGAACCCGAGACACATTCATAAATTTAGGAGAAGAATGCTACAAGAATCTCGCGGTCGTCGATTTCATCTGCACTTTTCGGGCGATTTTCGTACCACCCGACAAAAATGGGCCGAAATCAATATTTTCGGGCTTGACGATGGCTAGGCTTTGAAATCCGACACGAAACCCGAGACACAGTCATAAATTTAGGAGAAGAATGCTAAAAGAATCTCGCGGTCGTCGATTTCATCTGCACTTTTCGGGCGATTTTCGTACCACCGACAAAAATGGGCCGAAATCGGTATTTTCGGGCCAGACAATGGCTAGGGTTTGAAATCCAACACGAAACCCGAGACATAGTCATAAATTTAGGAGAAGAATGCTACAAGAATCTCGCGGTCGTCGATTTCATCTGCACTTTTCGGGCGATTTTCATACCACCCGACAAATATGGGCCGAAATCCGTATTTTCGTGCCAGACGATGGCTAGGGTTTGAAATCTGACACGAAACTCGAGACACAGTCATAAATTGAGGAGAAGAATGCTACAAGGATCTCGCGGTCGTCGATTTCATCTGCACTTTTCAGGCGATTTTCGTACCACCCGACAAAAATGGGCCGAAATCGGTATTTTCGGGCCAGACGATGGCTAGGGTTTGAAATCCGACACGAAACCCGAGACACAGTCATAAATTGAGGAGAAGAATGCTACAAGGATCTCGCGGTCGTCGATTTCATCTGCACTTTTCAGGCGATTTTCGTACCAACCGACAAAAATGGGTTGAAATCGGTATTTTCGGGCCAGACGATGGCTAGGGTTTGAAATCCGACACGAAACCCGAGACACAGTCATAAATTTAGGAGAAGAATGCTACAAGAATCTCGCGGTCGTCGATTTCATCTGCACTTCTCAGGCGATTTTCGTACCACGCGACAAAAATGGGCCGAAATCGGTATTTTCGGGCCAGACGATGGCTAGGGTTTGAAATCCGACAGGAAACCCGAGACACAGTCATAAATTTAGGAGAAGAATGCTACAAGAATCTCGCGGTCGTCGATTTCATCTGCACTTTTCGGGCGATTTTCGTACCACCCGACAAAAATGGGCCGAAATCAATATTTTCGGGCTTGACGATGGCTAGGCTTTGAAATCCGACACGAAACCCGAGACACAGTCATAAATTTAGGAGAAGAATGCTAAAAGAATCTCGCGGTCGTCGATTTCATCTGCACTTTTCGGGCGATTTTCGTACCACCGACAAAAATGGGCCGAAATCGGTATTTTCGGGCCAGACAATGGCTAGGGTTTGAAATCCAACACGAAACCCGAGACATAGTCATAAATTTAGGAGAAGAATGCTACAAGAATCTCGCGGTCGTCGATTTCATCTGCACTTTTCGGCAATTTTCATACCACCCGACAAATATGGGCCGAAATCCGTATTTTCGTGCCAGACGATGGCTAGGGTTTGAAATCTGACACGAAACTCGAGACACAGTCATAAATTGAGGAGAAGAATGCTACAAGGATCTCGCGGTCGTCGATTTCATCTGCACTTTTCAGGCGATTTTCGTACCACCCGACAAAAATGGGCCGAAATCGGTATTTTCGGGCCAGACGATGGCTAGGGTTTGAAATCCAACACGGAACCCGAGACACAGTCATAAATTTTGGAGAAGAATGCTATAAGGATCTCGCGGTCGTCTATTTAATCTGCGCTTTTCAGGCGATTTTCGTACCACGCGACAAAAATGGGCCGAAATCGGTATTTTCGGGCTTGACGATGGCTAGGGTTTGAAATCCGACACGAAACCCGAGACACAGTCATAAATTTAGGAGAAGAATGCTACAAGAATCTCGCGGTCGTCGATTTCATCTGCACTTTTCGGGCGATTTTCGTACCACCCGACAAAAATGGGCCGAAATCGGTATTTTCGGGCCACACGATGGCTAGGGTTTGAAATCCGACACGAAACCCGAGACACAGTCATAAATTTAGGAGAAGAATGCTACAAGGATCTCGCGGTCGTCGATTTCATCTGCACTTTTCGGGCGATTTTCGTACCACCCGACAAAAATGGGCCGAAATCGCTATTTTCGGTTCAGACGATGGCTAGGGTTTGAAATCCGACACGGAACCCGAGACACAGTCATAAATTGAGGAGAAGAATGCTACAAGGATCTCGCGGTCGTCGATTTCATCTGCACTTTTCGGGCGATTTTCGTACCACCCGAAAAAAATGGGCCGAAATCGGTATTTTCGGGCCAGACGATGGCTAGGGTTTGAAATCCGACACGGAACCCGAGACACAGTCATAAATTGAGGAGAAAAATGCTACAAGAATCTCGCGGTCGTCGATTTCATCTGCACTTTTCGGCGATTTTCGTACCACCCGACAAAAATGGGACGAAATCGGTATTTTCGGTCCAGACGATGGCTAGGGTTTGAAATCCGACACGGAACCCGAGACACATTCATAAATTTAGGAGAAGAATGCTACAAGGATCTCGCAGTCGTCGATTTCATCTGCACTTTTCGGGCGATTTTCGTACCACCCAACAAAAATGGGCCGAAATCGGTATTTTCGGGCCAGACGATGGCTAGGGTTTGAAATCCGACACGAAACCCGAGACACAGTCATAAATTTAGGAGAAGAATGCTACAAGAATCTCGCGGTCGTCGATTTCATCTGCACTTTTCAGGCGATTTTCGTACCACCCTACAAAAATGGGCCGAAATCGGTATTTTCGGGCCAGACGATGGCTAGGGTTTGAAATCCGACACGGAACCCGAGACACAGTCATAAATTTTGGAGAAGAATGCTATAAGGATCTCGCGGTCGTCTATTTCATCTGCACTTTTCAGGCGATTTTCGTACCACGCGACAAAAATGGACCGAAATCGGTATTTTCGGGCCAGATGATGGCTAGGGTTTGAAATCCGACACGAAACCCGAGACACATTCATAAATTTAAGAGAAGAATGCTACAAAAATCTCGCGGTCGTCGATTTCATCTGCACTTTTCGGGCGATTTTCGTACCACCCGACAAAAATGGGCCGATATCGATATTTTCGGGCCATACGATGGCTAGGGTTTGAAATCCGACACGGAAACCGAGACACAGTCATAAATTGAGGAGAAGAATGCTATAAGGATCTCGCGGTCGTCAATTTCATTTGCATTTTTCAAGCGATTTTCGTACCACCCGACAAAAATGGGCCTTAATCGGTATTTTCGGGCCAGACGATGGCCAGGGTTTGAAATCCTACACGGAACCTGAGACACTGTCATAAATTTTGGAGAAGAATGCTACAAAGATCTCGCGGTCGTCGATTTCATCTGGACTTTTCGGGCGATTTTCGTAACACCCGACAAAAATGGGCCGAAATCGGTATTTTTGGGACAGACAATGGCTAGGGTTTGAAATCCGACAAGGAACCCGAGACACATTCATAAATTTAGGAGAAGAATGCTACAAGAATCTCGCGGTCGTCGATTTCATCTGCACTTTTCGGGCGATTTTCGTACCACCCGACAAAAATGGGCCGAAATCAATATTTTCGGGCTTGACGATGGCTAGGCTTTGAAATCCGACACGAAACCCGAGACACAGTCATAAATTTAGGAGAAGAATGCTAAAAGAATCTCGCGGTCGTCGATTTCATCAGCACTTTTCGGGCGATTTTCGTACCACCGACAAAAATGGGCCGAAATCGGTATTTTCGGGCCAGACGATGGCTAGGGTTTGAAATCCAACACGAAACCCGAGACATAGTCATAAATTTAGGAGAAGAATGCTACAAGAATCTCGCGGTCGTCGATTTCATCTGCACTTTTCGGGCGATTTTCATACCACCCGACAAATATGGGCCGAAATCCGTATTTTCGTGCCAGACGATGGCTAGGGTTTGAAATCTGACACGAGACTCGAGACACAGTCATAAATTGAGGAGAAGAATGCTACAAGGATCTCGCGGTCGTCGATTTCATCTGCACTTTTCAGGCGATTTTCGTACCACCCGACAAAAATGGGCCGAAATCGGTATTTTCGGGCCAGACGATGGCTAGGGATTGAAATCCATCACGGAACCCGAGACACAGTCATAAATTTTGGAGAAGAATGCTATAAGGATCTCGCGGTCGTCTATTTAATCTGCACTTTTCAGGCGATTTTCGTACCACGCGACAAAAATGGGCCGAAATCGGTATTTTCGGGCCACACGATGGCTAGGGTTTGAAATCCGACACGAAACCCGAGACACATTCATAAATTTAAGAGAAGAATGCTACAAGAATCTCGCGGTCGTCGAATTCATCTGCACTTTTCGGGCGATTTTCGTACCACCCGACAAAAATGGGCCGAAATCGGTATTTTCGGGCCAGACAATGGCTAGGGTTTGAAATCCGACACGAAACTCGAGACACAGTCATAAATTTAGGAGAAGAATGCTACAAGAATCTCGCGGTCGTCGATTTCATCTGCACTTTTCGGGTGATTTTCGTACCACCCGACAAAAATGGGCCGAAATCGGTATTTTCGGGCCAGACGATGGATAGGGTTTGAAATCCGACACGAAACCCGAGTAACAGTCATAAATTGAGGAGAAGAATGCTACAAGGATCTCGCGGTCGTCGATTTCATCTGCACTTTTCGGGTGATTTTCGTACCACCCGACAAAAATGGGCCGAAATCGGTATTTTCGGGCCAGACGAAGGATAGGGTTTGAAATCCGACACGAAACCCGAGTAACAGTCATAAATTGAGGAGAAGAATGCTACAAGGATCTCGCGGTCGTCGATTTCATCTGCACTTTTCAGGCGATTTTCGTACCAACCGACAAAAATGGGTCGAAATCGGTATTTTCGGGCCAGACGATGGCTAGGGTTTGAAATCCGACACGAAACCCAAGACACAGTCATAAATTTAGGAGAAGAATGCTACAAGAATCTCGCGGTCGTCGATTTCATCTGCACTTTTCAGGCGATTTTCGTACCACGCGACAAAAATGGGCCGAAATGGGTATTTTCGGGCCAGACGATGGCTAGGGTTTGAAATCCGACACGGAACCCGAGACATAGTCATAAATTTTGGAGAAGAATGCTATAAGGATCTCGCGGTCGTCTATTTCATCTGCACTTTTCAGGCAATTTTCGTACCACGCGACAAAAATGGGCCGAAATCGGTATTTTCGGGCCAGACGATGGCTAGGGTTTGAAATCCGACACGAAACCCGAGACACATTCATAAATTTAAGAGAAGAATGCTACAAGAATCTCGCGGTCGTCGATTTCATCTGCACTTTTCGGGCAATTTTTGTACCGCTTGACAAAAATGGGCCGAAATCGATATTTTCGGGCCAGACGATGGCTAGGGTTTGAAATCCGACAAGGAACCCGAGACACAGTCATAAATTGAGGAGAAGAATGCTATAAGGATCTCGCGGTCGTCAATTTCATCTGCATTTTTCAAGCGATTTTCGTACCACCCGACAAAAATGGGCCTAAATTGGTATTTTTGGGCCAGACGATGGCCAGGGTTTGAAATCCTACACGGAACCCGAGACACAGTCATAAATTTTGGAGAAGAATGCTACAAGGATCTCGCGGTTGTCGATTTCATCTGGACTTTTCGGGCGATTTTCGTACCACCCGACAAAAATGGGCCGAAATTGGTATTTTTGGGACAGACGATGGCTAGGGTTTGAAATCTGACACAGAACCCTAGACACAGTCATAAATTTAGGAGAAGAATGCTAAAAGGATATCGCGGTCGTCGATTTCATCTGCACTTTTTGGGAGATTTTCGTACCACCCGACAAAAATGGGCCGAAATCAGTATTTTCGTGCCAGACGATGGCTAGGGTTTGAAATCCGACACAGAACCCGAGACACATTCATAAATTTAGGAGCAGAATGCTACAAGGATCTCGCGGTCGTCAATTTCATCTGCACTTTTCGGGCGATTTTCGTACCACCCGACAAAAATGGGCCGAAATCGGTATTTTCACGCTTGACGATGGCTAGGGTTTGAAATCCGACACGAAACCCGAGACACAGTCATAAATTTAGGAGAAGAATGCTACAAGAATCTCGCGGTCGTCGATTTCATCTGCACTTTTCGGGCAATTTTTGTACCGCTTGACAAAAATGGGCCGAAATCGATATTTTCGGGCCAGACGATGGCTAGGGTTTGAAATCCGACAAGGAACCCGAGACACAGTCATAAATTGAGGAGAAGAATGCTATAAGGATCTCGCGGTCGTCAATTTCATCTGCATTTTTCAAGCGATTTTCGTACCACCCGACAAAAATGGGCCTAAATTGGTATTTTTGGGCCAGACGATGGCCAGGGTTTGAAATCCTACACGGAACCCGAGACACAGTCATAAATTTTGGAGAAGAATGCTACAAGAATCTCACGGTCGTCGAATTCATCTGCACTTTTCGGGCGATTTTCGTACCACCCGACAAAAATGGGCCGAAATCGGTATTTTCGGGCCAGACGATGGCTAGGGTTTGAAATCCGACACGAAACCCGAGACACAGTCATAAATTTAGGAGAAGAATGCTACAAGAATCTCGCGGTCGTCGATTTTATGTGTACTTTTCGGGCGATTTTCGTACCACCCGACAAAAATGGGCCGAAATCGGTATTTTCGGGCCAGACGATGGCTAGGGTTTGAAATCCGACACGAAACCCGAGACACAGTCATAAATTTAGGAGAAGAATGCTACAAGGATCTCGCGGTCGTCGATTTCATCTGCACTTTTCAGGCGATTTTCGTACCACCCGACAAAAATGGGCCGAAATCGGTATTTTCGGGCCAGACGATGGCTAGGGTTTGAAATCCAACACGGAACCCGAGACACAGTCATAAATTTAGGAGAAGAATGCTACAAGAATCTCGCGGTCGTCGATTTCATCTGCACTTTTCGGGCGATTTTTGTACCACCCGACCAAAATGGGCCGAAATCGGTATTTTCGAGCCAGACGATGGCTAGGGTTTGAAATTCGACACTGAACCCAAGAAACAGTCATAAATTGAGGAGAAGAATGCTATAAGGATCTCGCGGTCCTCGATTTCATCTGCAATTTTCAGGCGATTTTCGTACCACCCGACAAAAATGGGCCGAAATCGGTATTTTCGGGCCAGACGATGGCTAGGGTTTGAAATCCTACACGGAACCTGAGACACAGTCATAAATTTAGGAGAAGAATGCTACAAGGATCTCGCGGTCGTCGATTTCATCTGCACTTTTCGGGCGATTTTCGTACCACCCGACAAAAATGGGCCGAAATCGGTATTTTCGGGCCAGACGATGGCTAGAATTTGAAATCCGACACGAAAACCGAGACACGGTCATAAATTTAGGAGAAGAATGCTACAAGAATCTCGCGGTCGTCGATTTCATCTGCACTTTTCGGGCGATTTTCGTACCACCCGACAAAAATGGGCCGTAATCGGTATTTTCGGGCCAGACGATGGCTAGGGTTTGAAATCCGACACGGAACCCGAGACACATTCATAAATTTATGAGAAGAATGCTATAAGGATCTCGCGGTCGTCGATTTTATCTGCACTTTTCGGGCGATTTTCGTACCATCTGACAAAAATGGGCCGAAATCGGTATTTTCAAGCCAGACGATGGCTAGGGTTTGAAATCCGACACGGAACCCGAGACACAGTCATAAATTTAGGAGAAGAATGCTACAAGAATCTCGCTGTCGTCGATTTCATCTGCACTTTTCGGGTGATTTTCGTACCATCCGACAAAAATGGGCCGAAATCGGTATTTTCGGGCCAGACGATGGCTAGGGTTTGAAATCCGACACGGAACCCGAGACACAGTCATAAATTGAGGAGAAGAATTCTATAAGGATCTCGCGGTCGTCGATTTCATCTGCACTTTTCGGGCGATTTTCGTACCACCCGACAAAAATGGGCCGAAATCGGTATTTTCGGGCCAGACGATGGCTAGGGTTTGAAATCCGACACGAAACCCGAGACACAGTCATAAATTTAGGACAAGAATGCTACAAGAATCTCGCGGTCGTCGATTTCATCTGCACTTTTCGGGTGATTTTCGTACCACCCGACAAAAATGGGCCGAAATCGGTATTTTCGGGCCAGACGATGGCTAGGGTTTGAAATCCGACACGGAACCCGAGACACAGTCATAAATTGAGGAGAAGAATGCTACAAGGATCTCGCGGTCGTCGATTTCATCTGCACTTTTCAGGCGATTTTCGTATCACCCGACAAAAATGGGTCGAAATCGGTATTTTCGGGCCAGACGATGGCTAGGGTTTGAAATCCGACACGAAACCCGAGACACAGTCATAAATTTAGGAGAAGAATGCTACAAGAATCTCGCGGTCGTCGATTTCATCTGCACTTTTCAGGCGATTTTCTTACCACGCGACAAAAATGGGCCGAATTCGGTTTTCGGGGCAGACTATGGCTAGGGTTTGAAATCCGACACGGAACCCGAGACACAGTCATAAATTTTGGAGAAGAATGCTATAAGGATCTCGCGGTCGTCTATTTCATCTGCACTTTTCAGGCAATTTTCGTACCACGCGACAAAAATGGGCCGAAATCGGTATTTTCGGGCCAGACGATGGCTAGGGTTTGAAATCCGACACGGAATTCATAAATTTAAGAGAAGAATGCTACAAGAATCTCGCGGTCGTCGATTTCATCTGCACTTTTCGGACGATTTTTGTACCGCCCGACAAAAATGGGCCGAAATCGATATTTTTGGGCCAGACGATGGCTAGGGTTTGAAATCTGACACGGAACCCGAGACACAGTCATAAATTGAGGAGAAGAATGCTATAAGGATCTCGCGGTCGTCAATTTCATCTGCATTTTTCAAGCGATTTTCGTACCACCCGACAAAAATGGGCCTAAATCGGTATTTTCGGGCCAGACGATGGCCAGGGTTTGAAATCCTACACGGAACCCGAGACACAGTCATAAATTTTGGAGAAGAATGCTACAAGGATCTCGCGGTTGTCGATTTCATCTGGACTTTTCGGGCGATTTTCGTACCACCCGACAAAAATGGGCCGAAATTGGTATTTTTGGGACAGACGATGGCTAGGGTTTGAAATCTGACACAGAACCCTAGACACAGTCATAAATTTAGGAGAAGAATGCTAAAAGGATATCGCGGTCGTCGATTTCATCTGCACTTTTTGGGAGATTTTCGTACCACCCGACAAAAATGGGCCGAAATCAGTATTTTCGTGCCAGACGATGGCTAGGGTTTGAAATCCGACACAGAACCCGAGACACATTCATAAATTTAGGAGCAGAATGCTACAAGGATCTCGCGGTCGTCAATTTCATCTGCACTTTTCGGGCGATTTTCGTACCACCCGACAAAAATGGGCCGAAATCGGTATTTTCACGCTTGACGATGGCTAGGGTTTGAAATCCGACACGAAACCCGAGACACAGTCATAAATTTAGGAGAAGAATGCTACAAGAATCTCACGGTCGTCGATTTTATCTGCACTTTTCGAGCGATTTTCGTACCACCCGACAAAAATGGGTTGAAATCGGTATTTTCGGGCCAAACGATGGCTAGGGTTTGAAATCCGACACGAAACCCGAGACACAGTCATAAATTTAGGAGTAGAATGCTACAAGAATCTCGCGGTCGTCGATTTCATCTGCACTTTTCGGGTGATTTTCGTACCACCCGACAAAAATGGGCCGAAATCGGTATTTTCGGGCCAGACGATGGCTAGGGTTTGAAATCCGACACGAAACCCGAGACACAGTCATAAATTGAGGAGAAGAATGCTACAAGGATCTCGCGGTCGTCGATTTCATCTGCACTTTTCAGGCGATTTTCGTACCACCCGACAAAAATGGGCCGAAATCGGTATTTTCGGGCCAGACGATGGCTAGGGATTGAAATCCAACACGGAACCCGAGACACAGTCATAAATTTTGGAGAAGAATGCTATAAGGATCTCGTGGTCGTCTATTTAATCTGCACTTTTCAGGCGATTTTCGTACCACGCGACAAAAATGGGCCGAAATTGGTATTTTCGGGCCACACGATGGCTAGGGTTTGAAATCCGACACGAAACCCGAGACACATTCATAAATTTAAGAGAAGAATGCTACAAGAATCTCGCGGTCGTCGAATTCATCTGCACTTTTCGGGCGATTTTCGTACCACCCGACAAAAATGGGCCGAAATCGATATTTTCGGGCCAGACGATGGCTAGGGTTTGAAATCCGACACGAAACCCGAGACACAGTCATAAATTTAGGAGAAGAATGCTACAAGAATCTCGCGGTCGTCGATTTCATCTGCACTTTTCGGGCGATTTTCGTACCACCAGACAGAAATGGGCCGAAATCGGTATTTTCGGGCCAGACGATGGCTAGGGTTTGAAATCCGACACGAAACCCGAGACACAGTCATAAATTTAGGAGAAGAATGCTACAAGGATCTCGCGGTCGTCGATTTCATCTGCACTTTTCGGGCGATTTTCGTACCACCCGACAAAAATAGGCCGAAATCGGTATTTTCGGGCCAGACGATGGCTAGGGTTTGAAATCCTACACGGAACCCGAGACACAGTCATAAATTTTGGAGAAGAATGCTACAAGGATCTCGCGGTTGTCGATTTCATCTGGACTTTTCGGGCGATTTTCGTACCACCCGACAAAAATGGGCCGAAATTGGTATTTTTGGGACAGACGATGGCTAGGGTTTGAAATCTGACACAGAACCCTAGACACAGTCATAAATTTAGGAGAAGAATGCTAAAAGGATATCGCGGTCGTCGATTTCATCTGCACTTTTTGGGAGATTTTCGTACCACCCGACAAAAATGGGCCGAAATCAGTATTTTCGTGCCAGACGATGGCTAGGGTTTGAAATCCGACACAGAACCCGAGACACATTCATAAATTTAGGAGCAGAATGCTACAAGGATCTCGCGGTCGTCAATTTCATCTGCACTTTTCGGGCGATTTTCGTACCACCCGACAAAAATGGGCCGAAATCGGTATTTTCACGCTTGACGATGGCTAGGGTTTGAAATCCGACACGAAACCCGAGACACAGTCATAAATTTAGGAGAAGAATGCTACAAGAATCTCACGGTCGTCGATTTTATCTGCACTTTTCGAGCGATTTTCGTACCACCCGACAAAAATGGGTTGAAATCGGTATTTTCGGGCCAAACGATGGCTAGGGTTTGAAATCCGACACGAAACCCGAGACACAGTCATAAATTTAGGAGAAGAATGCTACAAGAATCTCGCGGTCGTCGATTTCATCTGCACTTTTCGGGTGATTTTCGTACCACCCGACAAAAATGGGCCGAAATCGGTATTTTCGGGCCAGACGATGGCTAGGGTTTGAAATCCGACACGGAACCCGAGACACAGTCATAAATTTTGGAGAAGAATGCTATAAGGATCTCGCGGTCGTCTATTTCATCTGCACTTTTCAGGCAATTTTCGTACCACGCGACAAAAATGGGCCGAAATCGGTATTTTCGGGCCAGACGATGGCTAGGGTTTGAAATCCGACACGGAATTCATAAATTTAAGAGAAGAATGCTACAAGAATCTCGCGGTCGTCGATTTCATCTGCACTTTTCGGACGATTTTTGTACCGCCCGACAAAAATGGGCCGAAATCGATATTTTTGGGCCAGACGATGGCTAGGGTTTGAAATCTGACACGGAACCCGAGACACAGTCATAAATTGAGGAGAAGAATGCTATAAGGATCTCGCGGTCGTCAATTTCATCTGCATTTTTCAAGCGATTTTCGTACCACCCGACAAAAATGGGCCTAAATCGGTATTTTCGGGCCAGACGATGGCCAGGGTGTGAAATCCTACACGGAACCCGAGACACAGTCATAAATTTTGGAGAAGAATGCTACAAGGATCTCGCGGTTGTCGATTTCATCTGGACTTTTCGGGCGATTTTCGTACCACCCGACAAAAATGGGCCGAAATCGGTATTTTTGGGACAGACGATGGCTAGGGTTTGAAATCTGACACGGAACCCAAGACACAGTCATAAATTTAGGAGAAGAATGCTACAAGGATATCGCGGTCGTCGATTTCATTTGCACTTTTCGGGAGATTTTCGTACCACCCGACAAAAATGGGTTGAAATCGGTATTTTCGGGCCAGACGATGGCTAGGGTTTGAAATCCGACACGAAACCCGAGACACAGTCATAAATTTAGGAGAAGAATGCTACAAGAATCTCGCGGTCGTCGATTTCATCTGCACTTCTCAGGCGATTTTCGTACCACGCGACAAAAATGGGCCGAAATCGGTATTTTCGGGCCAGACGATGGCTAGGGTTTGAAATCCGACATGGAACCCGAGACATAGTCATAAATTTTGGAGAAGAATGCTATAAGGATCTCGCGGTCGTCTATTTCATCTGCACTTTTCAGGCAATTTTCGTACCACGCGACAAAAATGGACCGAAATCGGTATTTTCGGGCCAGATGATGGCTAGGGTTTGAAATCCGACACGAAACCCGAGACACATTCATAAATTTAAGAGAAGAATGCTACAAAAATCTCGCGGTCGTCGATTTCATCTGCACTTTTCGGGCGATTTTCGTACCACGCGACAAAAATGGGCCGATATCGATATTTTCGGGCCATACGATGGCTAGGGTTTGAAATCCGACACGGAAACCGAGACACAGTCATAAATTGAGGAGAAGAATGCTATAAGGAACTCGCGGTCGTCAATTTCATTTGCATTTTTCAAGCGATTTTCGTACCACCCGACAAAAATGGGCCTAAATCGGTATTTTCGGGCCAGACGATGGCCAGGGTTTGAAATCCTACACGGAACCCGAGACACAGTCATAAATTTTGGAGAAGAATGCTACAAAGATCTCGCGGTCGTCGATTTCATCTGGACTTTTCGGGCGATTTTCGTACCACCCGACAAAAATGGGCCGAAATCGGTA
>JBBPBP010009779.1:68981761-69024987 GCA_037974735.1 Cicer chorassanicum
AGACGATGGCTAGGGTTTGAAATCCTACACGGAACCCGAGACACAGTCATAAATTTTGGGGAAGAATCCTACAAGGATCTCGCGGTCGTCTATTTCAGCTGCACTTTTCGGGCGATTTTCGTACCACCCGACAAAAATGGGCCGAAATCGGTATTTTCGAGCAAGACGATGGCTAGGGTTTGAACTCCTACACGAAACCCGAGACACAGTCATAAATTTTGGAGAAGAATGCTACAAGGATCTCGCGGTCGTCGATTTCATCTGGACTTTTCGGGCGATTTTCGTACCACCCGACAAAAATGGGCCGAAATCGGTATTTTCGGGTCAGACGATGGCTAGGGTTTGAAATCCGTCACGAAACCCGAGACAGTCATAAATTTAGGAGAAGAATGCTACAAGGATCTCGCGGTCGTCGATTTCATATGCACTTTTCATGCGATTTTCGTACCACCTGACAAAAATGGGCCGAAATCGGTATTTTCGGGCCAGACGATGGCTAGGGTTTGAAATCCGACACGGAACCCGAGACATGGTCATAAATGGAGGAGAAGAATGCTATAAGGATCTCGCGGTCGTCGATTTCATCTGCACTTTTCGGGCGATTTTCGTACCATCCAACAAAAATGGGCCGAAATCGGTATTTTTGGGCCAGACGATGGCTAGGGTTTGAAATCTGACACGGAACCCGAGACACAGTCATAAATTTAGGAGAAGAATGCTACAAGGATCTCGTGGTCGTCGATTTCATCTGCACTTTTCGGGCGATTTTCGTACCACCCGACAGAAATTGACCGAAATCGGTATTTTCGGGCCAGACGATGGCTAGGGTTTGAAATCCGTCACGAAACCCGAGACACAGTCATAAATTTAGCAGAAGAATGCTACAAGAATCTCGCGGTCGTCGATTTCATCTGCCCTTTTCGGGCGATTTTTGTACCACCCGACAAAAATGGGCCGAAATCGGTATTTTCGAGCCAGACGATGGGTAGGGTTTGAAATCCTACACGAAACCCGAGACACAGTCATAAATTTTGGAGAAGAATGCTACAAGGATCTCGCGGTCGTCGATTTCATCTGGACTTTTC
The DNA here is from genome assembly GCA_037974735.1 of Cicer chorassanicum. Classification (NCBI taxonomy): domain Eukaryota; kingdom Viridiplantae; phylum Streptophyta; class Magnoliopsida; order Fabales; family Fabaceae; genus Cicer; species Cicer chorassanicum. The sequence goes on from JBBPBP010009779.1 coordinate 68,982,847, forward strand.
GGGCGATTTTCGTACCACCCGACAAAAATGGGCCGAAATCGGTATTTTTGGGCCAGACGCTGGCTTGGGTTTGAAATCCGTCACGAAACCCGAGACACAGTCATAAATTTAGGAGAAGAATGCTACAAGAATCTCGCAGTCGTCGATTTCATCTGCACTTTTCGGGCGATTTTCGTACCACCTGACAAAAATGGGCTGAAATCGGTATTTTCGGGCCAGACGATGGCTAGGGTTTGAAATCCGACACGGAACCCGAGACACGGTCATAAATGGAGGAGAAGAATGCAATAAGGATCTCGCGGTCGTCGATTTCATCTGGACTTTTCGGGCAATTTTTGTACCACCCGACAAAAATGGGCCGAAATTGGTATTTTCGGGCGAGACGATGGCTAGGGTTTGAAATCCGACACGGAACCCGAGACACAGTCATAAATTTTGGGGAAGAATCCTACAAGGATCTCGCGGTCGTCTATTTCAGCTGCACTTTTCGGGCGATTTTCGTACCACCCGACAAAAATGGGCCGAAATCGGTATTTTCGAGCAAGACGATGGCTAGGGTTTGAACTCCTACACGAAACCCGAGACACAGTCATAAATTTTGGAGAAGAATGCTACAAGGATCTCGCAGTCGTCGATTTCATCTGGACTTTTCGGGCGATTTTCGTACCACCCGACAAAAATGGGCCGAAATCGGTATTTTCGGGCCAGACGATGGCTAGGGTTTGAAATCCGACACAGAACCCGAGACACAGTCATAAATTTAGGAGAAGAATGCTACAAGGATCTCGCAGTCGTCGATTTCATCTGGACTTTTCGGGCGATTTTCGTACCACCCGACAAAAATGGGCCGAAATCGGTATTTTCGGGCCAGACGATTGCTAGGGTTTGAAATCCGACACGGAACCCGAGACACATTCATAAATTTAGGAGAAGAATGCTACAAGGACCTCGCGGTCGTCGATTTCATCTGCACTTTTCGGGAGATTTTCGTACCACCCGACAAAAATGGGCCGAAATCGGTATTTTCGGGCCAGACGATGGCTAGGGTTTGAAATCCGACACGGAACACGAGACACAGACATAAATTTAGGAGAAGAATGCTACAAGGATCTCGCGGTCGTCGATTTCATCTGGACTTTTCGGGCGATTTTCGTACCACCCGACAAAAATGGGCCGAAATCGGTATTTTCGGGCCAGACGATGGCTAGGGTTTGAAATCCGACACGGAACCCGAGACACAGCCATAAATTTAGGAGAAGAATGCTACAAGGATCTCGCGGTCGTCGATTTCATCTGGACTTTTCGGGCGATTTTCGTACCACCCGACAAAAATGGGCCGAAATCGGTATTTTCGGGCCAGACGATGGCTAGGGTTTGAAATCCGTCACGAAACCTGAGACACAGTCATAAATTTAGGAGAAGAATGCTACAAGAATCTCGCGGTCGTCGATTTCATCTGCACTTTTCGGGCGATTTTCGTACCACCTGACAAAAATGGGCCGAAATCGGTATTTTCAGGCCAGACGATGGCTAGGGTTTGAAATCCGACACGGAACCCGAGACACGGTCATAAATGGAGGAGAAGAATGCTATAAGGATCTCGCGGTCGTCGATTTCATCTGCACTTTTCGGGTGATTTTCGTACCATCCAACAAAAATGGGCCGAAATCGGTATTTTTGGGCCAGACGATGGCTAGGGTTTGAAATCTGACACGGAACCCGAGACACAATCATAAATTTAGGAGAAGAATGCTACAAGGATCTCGTGGTCGTCAATTTAATCTGAACTTTTCGGGCGATTTTCGTACCACCCGACAGAAATGGGCCGAAATCGGTATTTTCGGTCCAGACGATGGCTAGGGTTTGAAATCCGTCACGAAACCAGAGAAACAGTCATAAATTTAGGAGAAGAATGCTACAAGAATCTCGCGGTCGTCGATTTCATCTGCACTTTTCGGGCGATTTTCGTACCACCTAACAAAAATGGGCCGAAATCGGTATTTTCAGGCCAGACGATGGCTAGGGTTTGAAATCCGACACGGAACCCGAGACACGGTCATAAATGGAGGAGAAGAATGCTATAAGGATCTCGCGGTCGTCGATTTCATCTGCACTTTTCGGGCGATTTTGGTACCATCCGACAAAAATAGGCCGAAATCGGTATTTTTGGGCCAGACGATGCCTATGGTTTGAAATCCTACACGGAACCCGAGACAAAGTCATAAATTTTGGAGAAGAATGCTACAAGGATATCACGGTCGTCGATTTCATCTGGACTTTTCGGGCGATTTTCGTACCACCCGACAAAAATGGGCCGAAATCGGTATTTTCGTGCCAGACGATGGCTAGGGTTTGAAATCCGTCACGAAACCCGAGACACAGTCATAAATTTAGGAGAAGAATGCTACAAGAATCTCGCGGTCGTCGATTTCATCTGCACTTTTCATGCGATTTTCGTACCACCTGACAAAAATGGGCCGAAATCGGTATTTTCGGGCCAGACGATGGCTAGGGTTTGAAATCCAACACGGAACCCGAGACACAGTCATAAATTTTGGAGAAGAATGCTACAAGGATCTCGCGGTCGTCGATTTCATCTGGACTTTTCGGGCGATTTTCGTACCACCCGACAAAAATGGGCCGAAATCGGTATTTTCGGGCCAGACGCTGGCTTGGGTTTGAAATCCGTCACGAAACCCGAGACACAGTCATAAATTTAGGAGAAGAATGCTACAAGAATCTCGCGGTCGTCGATTTCATCTGCACTTTTCGGGCGATTTTCGTACCACCTGACAAAAATGGGCCGAAATCGGTATTTTCGGGCCAGACGATGGCTAGGGTTTGAAATCCGACACGGAACCCGAGACACGGTCAGAAATGGAGGAGAAGAATGCAATAAGGATCTCGCGGTCGTCTATTTCATCTGGACTTTTCGGGCAATTTTTGTACCACCCGACAAAAATGGGCCGAAATCGGTATTTTCGGGCGAGACGATGGCTAGGGTTTGAAATCCGACACGGAACTCGAGACACAGTCATAAATTTTGGGGAAGAGTCCAACAAGGATCTCGCGGTCGTCTATTTCAGCTGCACTTTTCGGGCGATTTTCGTACCACCCGACAAAAATGGGCCGAAATCGGTATTTTCGGGCCAAACGATGGCTAGGTTTTGAAATCCGACACGGAACCCGAGACACATTCATAAATTGAGGAAAAGAATGCTATAAGGATCTCGCGGTCGTCAATTTCATCTTCACTTTTCGGGCGATTTTCGTACCACCCGACAAAAATGGGCCGAAATCAGTATTGTCGGGCCAGACGATGGCTAGGGTTTGAAATCCTACACGAAACCCGAGACACAGTCACAAATTTTGGAGAAGAATGATACAAGGATCTCGCGGTCGTCGATTTCATCTGGACTTTTCGGGCGATTTTCGTACCACCCGACAAAAATGGGGCGAAATCGGTATTTTCGGGCCAGACGATGGCTAGGGTTTGAAATCCGTCACGGAACCCGGGACACAATCATAAGTTTAGGAGAAGAATGCTATAAGGATCTCGCGGTCGTCGATTTCATCTGCACTTTTCGGGCGATTTTCGTACCATCCAACAAAAATGGGCCGAAATCGGTATTTTTGGGCCAGACGATGGCTAGGGTTTGAAATCTGACACGGAACCCGAGACACAGTCATAAATTTAGGAGAAGAATGCTACAAGGATCTCGCGGTCGTCGATTTCATCTGGACTTTTCGGGCGATTTTCGTACCACCCGACAGAAATGGGCCGAAATCGGTATTTTCGGGCCAGACGATGGCTAGGGTTTGAAATCCGACACAGAACCCGAGACACATTCATAAATTTAGGAGAAGAATGCTACAAGGATCTCGCGGTCGTCAATTTCATCTGCACTTTTCGGGCGATTTTCGTACCACCCGACAAAAATGGGCCGAAATCGGTATTTTCACGTTTGACGATGGCTAGGGTTTGAAATCCGACACGAAACCCGAGACACAGTCATAAATTTAGGAGAAGAATGCTACAAGAATCTCGCGGTCGTCGATTTCATCTGCACTTTTCGGGCGATTTTCGTACCACCCGACAAAAATGGGCTGAAATCGATATTTTCGGGCTTGTCGATGGCTAGGGTTTGAAATCCGACACGAAACCCGAGACACAGTCATAAATTTAGGAGAAGAATGCTACAAGAATCTCGCGGTCGTCGATTTCATCTGCACTTTTCAGGTGATTTTCGTACCACCCGACAAAAATGGGCCGAAATCGGTATTTTCGGGCCAGACAATGGCTAGGGTTTGAAATCCGACACGGAACCTGAGACACATTCATAAATTTAAGAGAAGAATGCTACAAGAATCTCGCGGTCGTCGATTTCATCTGCACTTTTCGGGCGATTTTTGTACCGCCCGACAAAAATGGGCCGAAATCGATATTTTTGGGCCAGACGATGGCTAGGGTTTCGAAATCTGACACGGAACCCGAGACACAGTCATAAATTGAGGAGAAGAATGCTATAAGGATCTCGCGGTCGTCAATTTCATCTGCATTTTTCAAGCGATTTTCGTACCACCCGACAAAAATGGGCCTAAATCGGTATTTTCGGGCCAGACGATGGCTAGGGTTTGAAATCCGACACGAAACCCGAGACACAGTCATAAATTTTGGAGAAGAATGCTACAAGGATCTCGCGGTCGTCGATTTCATCTGAACTTTTCAGGCGATTTTCGTACCACGCGACAAAAATGTGCCGAAATCGGTATTTTCGGGCCAGACGATGGCTAGGGTTTGAAATCCGACACGGAACCCAAGACACGGTCATAAATTTAGGAGAAGAATGCTACAAGAATCTCGCGGTCGTCGATTTCATTTGCACTTTTCGGGAGATTTTCGTACCACCCGACAAAAATGGGCCGAAATCGGTATTTTCGTGCCAGACGATGGCTAGGGTTTGAAATCCGACACAGAACCCGAGACACATTCATAAATTTAGGAGAAGAATGCTACAAGGATCTCGCGGTCGTCGATTTCATCTGCACTTTTCGGGCGATTTTCGTACCACCCGACAAAAATGGGCCGAAATCGGTATTTTCGGGCCACACGATGGCTAGGGTTTGAAATCCGACACGGAACCCGAGACACAGTCATAAATTTAGGAGAAGAATGCTACAAGAATCTCGCGGTCGTCGATTTCATCTGCACTTTTCGGGCGATTTTCGTACCACCCGACAAAAATGGGCCAAAATCGGTATTTTCGGGCCAGAGGATGGCTAGGGTTTGAAATTTGACACGGAACACGAGACACAATTATAAATTTAGGAGAAGAATGCTACAAGGATCTCGCGATCGTCGATTTAATCTGGACTTTTCAGGCGGTTTTCGTACCACCCGACAAAAATGGGCCGAAATCGGTATTTTCGGGCCAAACGATGGCTAGGGTTTGAAATCTGACACGAAACCCGAGACACAGTCATAAATTTAGGAGAAGAATGCTACAAGAATCTCGCGGTCGTCGATTTCATCTCCACTTTTCGGGCAATTTTCGTACCACCCGACAAAAATGGGCCGAAATCGGTATTTTCGGGCCAAACGATGGCTAGGGTTTGAAATCCGACACGAAACCCGAGACACAGTCATAAATTTAGGAGAAGAATGCTACAAGAATCTCGCGGTCGTCGATTTCATCTCCACTTTTCGGGCAATTTTCGTACCACCCGACAAAAATGGGCCGAAATCGGTATTTTCGGGCCAAACGATGGCTAGGGTTTGAAATCCGACACGGAACCCGAGACACAGTCATAAATTGAGGAGAAGAATGCTACAAGGATCTCGCGGTCGTCGATTTCATCTGCACTTTTCGGGCGATTTTCATACCACGCGACAAAAATGGGCCGAAATCGGTATTTTTGGGCCAGACGATGGCTAGGGTTTGAAATCCGACACGAAACCCGAGACACAGTCATAAATTTAGGAGAAGAATGCTACAAGGATCTCGCGGTCGTCGATTTCATCTGCACTTTTCGGGCGATTTTCGTACCACCCGACAAAAATGGGCCGAAATCGGTATTTTTGGGCCAGACGATGGCTAGGGTTTGCAATCCGACACGGAACCCGAGACACAGTCATAAATTTTGGAGAAGAATGCTACAAGAATCTCGCGGTCGTCGATTTCATCTGCACTTTTCGGGCGATTTTCGTACCACCCGACAAAAATGGGCCGAAATCGGTATTTTCGGGCCAGACGATGGCTAGGGTTTGAAATCCAACACGGAACCCGAGACACAGTCATAAATTTTGGAGAAGAATGCTACAAGGATCTCGCGGTCGTCGATTTCATCTGCACTTTTCGGGCGATTTTCGTACCACCCGACAAAAATGGGCCGAAATCGGTATTTTCGGGCCAGACGATGGCTAGGGTTTGAAATCCGTTATGGAACCCGAGACACAATCATAAATTTAGGAGAAGAATGCTACAAGGATCTCGCGGTCGTCGATTTCATCTGGACTTTTCGGGCGATTTTCGTACCACCCGACAAAAATGGGCCGAAATTGGTATTTTCGGGCCAGACGATGGCTAGGGTTTGAAATCCGACACGGAACCCGAGACACAGTCATAAATTGAGGAGAAGAATGCTACAAGGATCTCGCGGTCGTCGATTTCATCTGCACTTTTCGGGCGATTTTCGTACCACCCGACAAAAATGGGCCGAAATTGGTATTTTCGGGCCAGACGATGGCTAGGGTTTGAAATCCGACACGAAACCCGAGACACATTCATAAATTTAGGAGAAGAATGCTACAAGAATCTCGTGGTCGTCGATTTCATCTGCACTTTTCGGGCGATTTTCGTACCACCCGAAAAAAATGGGCCGAAATCGGTATTTTCGGGCCAGACGATGGCTAGGGTTTGAAATCCGACACGGAACCCGAGACACAGTCATAAATTGAGGAGAAGAATGCTATAAGGAATTCGCGGTCGTCAATTTCATCTGCATTTTTCGGGCGATTTTCGTACCACCTGACAAAAATGGGCCTAAATCGGTATTTTCGGGCCAGACGACGGCTAGGGTTTGAAATCCTACACGGAACCCGAGACACAGTCATAAATTTTGGAGAAGAATGCTACAAGGATCTCGCGGTCGTCGATTTCATCTGCACTTTTCGGGCGATTTTCGTACCACCCGACAAAAATGGGCCGAAATTGGTATTTTCGGGCCAGACGATGGCTAGGGTTTGAAATCCGACACGAAACCCGAGACACATTCATAAATTTAGGAGAAGAATGCTACAAGAATCTCGCGGTCGTCGATTTCATCTGCACTTTTCGGGCGATTTTCGTACCACCCGACAAAAATGGGCCGAAATCGATATTTTCGGGCTTGTCGATGGCTAGGGTTTGAAATCCGACACGAAACCCGAGACACAGTCATAAATTTAGGAGAAGAATGCTACAAGAATCTCGCGGTCGTCGATTTCATCTGCACTTTTCAGGTGATTTTCGTACCACCCGACAAAAATGGGCCGAAATCGGTATTTTCGGGCCAGACGATGGCTAGGGTTTGAAATCCGACACGGAACCCGAGACACATTCATAAATTTAAGAGAAGAATGCTACAAGAATCTCGCGGTCGTCGATTTCATCTGCACTTTTCGGGCGATTTTTGTACCGCCCGACAAAAATGGGCCGAAATCGATATTTTTGGGCCAGACGATGGCAAGGGTTTGAAATCTGACACGGAACCCGAGACACAGTCATAAATTGAGGAGAAGAATGCTATAAGGATCTCGCGGTCGTCAATTTCATCTGCATTTTTCAAGCGATTTTCGTACCACCCGACAAAAATGGGCCTAAATCGGTATTTTCGGGCCAGACGATGGCCAGGGTTTGAAATCCTACACGGAACCCGAGACACAGTCATAAATTTTGGAGAAGAATGCTACAAGGATCTCGCGGTTGTCGATTTCATCTGGACTTTTCGGGCGATTTTCGTACCACCCGGCAAAAATGGGCCGAAATCGGTATTTTTGGGACAGACGATGGCTAGGGTTTGAAATCTGACACGGAACCCAAGACACAGTCATAAATTTAGGAGAAGAATGCTACAAGGATATCGCGGTCGTCTATTTCATCTGCACTTTTCGGGAGATTTTCCTACCACCCGACAAAAATGGGCCGAAATCGGTATTTTCGTGCTAGACGATGGCCAGGGTTTGAAATCCGACACAGAACCCGAGACACATTCATAAATTTAGGAGAAGAATGCTACAAGGATCTCGCGGTCGTCAATTTCATCTGCACTTTTCGGGCGATTTTCGTACCACCCGACAAAAATGGGCCGAAATCGGTATTTTCACGTTTGACGATGGCTAGGGTTTGAAATCCGACACGAAACCCGAGACACAGTCATAAATTTAGTAGAAGAATGCTACAAGAATCTCACGGTCGTCGATTTCATCTGCACTTTTCGGGCGATTTTCGTACCACCCGACAAAAATAGGTTGAAATCGGTATTTTCGGGCCAGACGATGGCTAGGGTTTGAAATCCGACACGAAACCCGAGACACAGTCATAAATTTAGGAGAAGAATGCTACAAGAATCTCGCGGTCGTCGATTTCATCTGCACTTTTCGGGCGATTTTCGTACCACCCGACAAAAATGGGTTGAAATCGGTATTTTCGGGCCAGACGATGGCTAGGGTTTGAAATCCGACACGAAACCCGAGACACAGTCATAAATTTTGGAGAAGAATGCTACAAGGATCTCGCGGTCGTCGATTTCATCTGAACTTTTCAGGCGATTTTCGTACCGCGCGACAAAAATGTGCCGAAATCGGTATTTTCGGGCCAGACGATGGCTAGGGTTTGAAATCCGACACGGAACCCGAGACAAGGTCATAAATTTAGGAGAAGAATGCTACAAGAATCTCGCGGTCGTCGATTTCATCTGCACTTTTCGGGCGATTTTCGTACCACCTGACAAAAATGGGCCGAAATCGGTATTTTTGGGCCAGACGATGGCTAGGGTTTGAAATCCGACACGGAACCCGAGACACGGTCATAAATGGAGGAGAAGAATGCAATAAGGATCTCGCGGTCGTCGATTTCATCTGGACTTTTCGGGCAATTTTTGTACCACCCGACAAAAATGGGCCGAAATCGGTATTTTCGGGCGAGACGATGGCTAGGGTTTGAAATCCGACACGGAACCCGAGACACAATCATAAATTTTGGGGAAGAATCCTACAAGGATCTCGCGGTCGTCTATTTCAGCTGCACTTTTCGGGCGATTTTCGTACCACCCGACAAAAATGGGCCGAAATCGGTATTTTCGAGCAAGACGATGGCTAGGGTTTGAAATCCTACACGAAACCCGAGACACAGTCATAAATTTTGGAGAAGAATGCTACAAGGATCTCGCGGTCGTCGATTTCATCTGGACTTTTCGGGCGATTTTCGTACCACCCGACAAAAATGGGCCGAAATCGGTATTTTCGGGCCATACGATGGCTAGGGTTTGAAATCCGACACGGAACCCGAGACACAGTCATAAATTTTGGAGAAGAATGCTACAAGGATCTCGCGGTCGTCGATTTCATCTGGACTTTTCGGGCGATTTTCGTACCACCCGACAAAAATGGGCCGAAATCGGTATTTTCGGGCCAGACGCTGGCTTGGGTTTGAAATCCGTCACGAAACCCGAGACACAGTCATAAATTTAGGAGAAGAATGCTACAAGAATCTCGCGGTCGTCGATTTCATCTGCACTTTTCGGGCGATTTTCGTACCACCTGACAAAAATGGGCCGAAATCGGTATTTTCGGGCCAGACGATGGCTAGGGTTTGAAATCCGACACGGAACCCGAGACACGGTCAGAAATGGAGGAGAAGAATGCAATAAGGATCTCGCGGTCGTCTATTTCATCTGGACTTTTCGGGCAATTTTTGTACCACCCGACAAAAATGGGCCGAAATCGGTATTTTCGGGCGAGACGATGGCTAGGGTTTGAAATCCGACACGGAACTCGAGACACAGTCATAAATTTTGGGGAAGAGTCCAACAAGGATCTCGCGGTCGTCTATTTCAGCTGCACTTTTCGGGCGATTTTCGTACCACCCGACAAAAATGGGCCGAAATCGGTATTTTCGGGCCAAACGATGGCTAGGTTTTGAAATCCGACACGGAACCCGAGACACATTCATAAATTGAGGAAAAGAATGCTATAAGGATCTCGCGGTCGTCAATTTCATCTTCACTTTTCGGGCGATTTTCGTACCACCCGACAAAAATGGGCCGAAATCAGTATTGTCGGGCCAGACGATGGCTAGGGTTTGAAATCCGTCACGGAACCCGAGACACAATCATAAATTTTGGAGAAGAATGCTATAAGGATCTCGCGGTCGTCGATTTCATCTGCACTTTTCGGGCGATTTTCGTACCATCCAACAAAAATGGGCCGAAATCGGTATTTTTGGGCCAGACGATGGCTAGGGTTTGAAATCTGACACGGAACCCGAGACACAGTCATAAATTTAGGAGAAGAATGCTACAAGGATCTCGTGGTCGTCGATTTCATCTGCACTTTTCGGGCGATTTTCGTACCACCCGACAGAAATTGGCCGAAATCGGTATTTTCGGGCCAGACGATGGCTAGGGTTTGAAATCCGTCACGAAACCCGAGACACAGTCATAAATTTAGCAGAAGAATGCTACAAGAATCTCGCGGTCGTCGATTTCATCTGCCCTTTTCGGGCGATTTTCGTACCACCCGACAAAAATGGGCCGAAATCGGTATTTTCGAGCCACACGATGGGTAGGGTTTGAAATCCTACACGAAACCCGAGCCACAGTCATAAATTTTGGAGAGGAATGCTACAAGGATCTCGCGGTCGTCGATTTCATCTGGACTTTTCAGGCGATTTTCGTACCACCCGACAAAAATGGGCCGAAATCGGTATTTTCGGGCCAGACGCTGGCTAGGGTTTGAAATCCGTCACGAAACCCGAGACACAGTCATAAATTTAGGAGAAGAATGCTACAAGAATCTCGCGGTCGTCGATTTCATCTGCACTTTTCGGGCGATTTTCGTACCACCTGACAAAAATGGGCCGAAATCGGTATTTTTGGGCCAGACGATGGCTAGGGTTTGAAATCCGACACGGAACCCGAGACACGGTCATAAATGGAGGAGAAGAATGCAATAAGGATCTCGCGGTCGTCGATTTCATCTGGACTTTTCGGGCAATTTTTGTACCACCCGACAAAAATGGGCCGAAATCGGTATTTTCGGGCGAGACGATGGCTAGGGTTTGAAATCCGACACGGAACCCGAGACACAATCATAAATTTTGGGGAAGAATCCTACAAGGATCTCGCGGTCGTCTATTTCAGCTGCACTTTTCGGGCGATTTTCGTACCACCCGACAAAAATGGGCCGAAATCGGTATTTTCGAGCAAGACGATGGCTAGGGTTTGAAATCCTACACGAAACCCGAGACACAGTCATAAATTTTGGAGAAGAATGCTACAAGAATCTCGCGGTCGTTGATTTCATCTGCACTTTTCGGGCGATTTTCGTAGCACCTGACAAAAATGGGCCGAAATCGGTATTTTCAGGCCAGACGATGGCTAGGGTTTGAAATCCGACACGGAACCCGAGACAAGGTCATAAATGGAGGAGAAGAATGCTATAACGATCTCGCGGTCGTCGATTTCATCTGCACTTTTCGGGCGATTTTCGTACCATCTGACAAAAATAGGCCGAAATCGGTATTTTTGGGCCAGACGATGCCTAGGGTTTGAAATCCTACACGGAACCCGAGAGACAGTCATAAATTTTGGAGAAGAATGCTACAAGGATCTCGCGGTCGTCGATTTCATCTGGACTTTTCGGGCGATTTTCGTACCACCCGACAAAAATGGGCCGAAATCGGTATTTTCGGGCCAGACGATGGCTAGGGTTTGAAATCCGGCACGGAACCCGAGACACAGTCATAAATTTTGGAGAAGAATGCTACAAGGATCTCGCGGTCGTCGATTTCATCTGGACTTTTCGGGCGATTTTCGTACCACCCGACAAAAATGGGCCGAAATCGATATTTTCGGGCCAGACGATGGCTAGGGTTTGAAATCCGTCACGAAACCCGAGACACATTCATAAATTTAGGAGAAGAATGCTACAAGAATCTCGCGGTCGTCGATTTCATCTGCACTTTTCATGCGATTTTCGTACCACCTAACAAAAATGGGCCGAAATCGGTATTTTCGGGCCAGACGATGGCTAGGGTTTGAAATCCGACACGGAACCCGAGACATGGTCATAAATGGAGGAGAAGAATGCTATAAGGATCTCGCGGTCGTCGATTTCATCTGCACTTTTCGGGCGATTTTCGTACCATCCAACAAAAATGGGCCGAAATCGGTATTTTTGGGCCAGACGATGGCTAGGGTTTGAAATCTGACACGGAACCCGAGACACAGTCATAAATTTAGGAGAAGAATGCTACAAGGATCTCGTGGTCGTCGATTTCATCTGCACTTTTCGGGCGATTTTCGTACCACCCGACAGAAATTGGCCGAAATCGGTATTTTCGGGCCAGACGATGGCTAGGGTTTGAAATCCGTCACGAAACCCGAGACACAGTCATAAATTTAGCAGAAGAATGCTACAAGAATCTCGCGGTCGTCGATTTCATCTGCCCTTTTCGGGCAATTTTCGTACCACCCGACAAAAATGGGCCGAAATCGGTATTTTCGAGCCAGACGATGGGTAGGGTTTGAAATCCTACACGAAACCCGAGACACAGTCATAAATTTTGGAGAAGAATGCTACAAGGATCTCGCGGTCGTCGATTTCATCTGGACTTTTCAGCCGATTTTCGTACCACCCGACAAAAATGGGCCGAAATCGGTATTTTCGGGCCAGACGCTGGCTAGGGTTTGAAATCCGTCACGAAACCCGAGACACAGTCATAAATTTAGGAGAAGAATGCTACAAGAATCTCGCGGTCGTCGATTTCATCTGCACTTTTCGGGCGATTTTCGTACCACCCGACAAAAATGGGCCGAAATCGGTATTTTCGGGCCACACGATGGCTACAGTTTGAAATCCGACACGAAACCCGAGACACAGTCATAAATTTAGGAGAAGAATGCTACAAGAATCTCGCGGTCGTCGATTTCATCTGCACTTTTCGGGAGATTTTCGTACCACCCGACAAAAATGGGCCGAAATCGGTATTTTCGGGCCAGACGATGGCTACGGTTTGAAATTTGACACGGAACCCGAGACACAGTCATAAATTTAGGAGAAGAATGCTACAAGGATCTCGCGGTCGTCGATTTCATCTGCACTTTTCGGGCGATTTTCGTACCACCCGACAAAAATGGGCCGAAATCGGTATTTTCGGGCCACACGATGGCTAGGGTTTGAAATCCGACACGAAACCCGAGACACAGTCATAAATTTAGGAGAAGAATGCTACAAGAATCTCGCGGTCGTCGATTTCATCTGCACTTTTCGGGCGATTTTCGTACCACCCGACAAAAATGGGTTGAAATCGGTATTTTCGGGCCAGACGATGGCTAGGGTTTGAAATCCGACACGAAACCCGAGACACAGTCATAAATTTTGGAGAAGAATGCTACAAGGATCTCGCGGTCGTCGATTTCATCTGAACTTTTCAGGCGATTTTCGTACCGCGCGACAAAAATGTGCCGAAATCGGTATTTTCGGGCCAGACGATGGCTAGGGTTTGAAATCCGACACGGAACCCGAGACAAGGTCATAAATTTAGGAGAAGAATGCTACAAGAATCTCGCGGTCGTCGATTTCATCTGCACTTTTCGGGCGATTTTCGTACCACCTGACAAAAATGGGCCGAAATCGGTATTTTTGGGCCAGACGATGGCTAGGGTTTGAAATCCGACACGGAACCCGAGACACGGTCATAAATGGAGGAGAAGAATGCAATAAGGATCTCGCGGTCGTCGATTTCATCTGGACTTTTCGGGCAATTTTTGTACCACCCGACAAAAATGGGCCGAAATCGGTATTTTCGGGCGAGACGATGGCTAGGGTTTGAAATCCGACACGGAACCCGAGACACAATCATAAATTTTGGGGAAGAATCCTACAAGGATCTCGCGGTCGTCTATTTCAGCTGCACTTTTCGGGCGATTTTCGTACCACCCGACAAAAATGGGCCGAAATCGGTATTTTCGAGCAAGACGATGGCTAGGGTTTGAAATCCTTCACGAAACCCGAGACACAGTCATAAATTTTGGAGAAGAATGCTACAAGAATCTCGTGGTCGTCGATTTCATCTGCACTTTTCGGGCGATTTTCGTAGCACCTGACAAAAATGGGCCGAAATCGGTATTTTCAGGCCAGACGATGGCTAGGGTTTGAAATCCGACACGGAACCCGAGACACGGTCATAAATGGAGGAGAAGAATGCTATAACAATCTCGCGGTCGTCGATTTCATCTGCACTTTTCGGGCTATTTTCGTACCATCCGACAAAAATAGGCCGAAATCGGTATTTTTGGGCCAGACGATGCCTAGGGTTTGAAATCCTACACGGAACCCGAGACACAGTCATAAATTTTGGAGAAGAATGCTACAAGGATCTCGCGGTCGTCGATTTCATCTGGACTTTTCGGGCGATTTTCGTACCACCCGACAAAAATGGGCCGAAATCGGTATTTTCGGGCCAGACGATGGCTAGGGTTTGAAATCCGTCACGAAACCCGAGACACATTCATAAATTTAGGAGAAGAATGCTACAAGAATCTCGCGGTCGTCGATTTCATCTGCACTTTTCATGCGATTTTCGTACCACCTAACAAAAATGGGCCGAAATCGGTATTTTCGGGCCAGACGATGGCTAGGGTTTGAAATCCGACACGGAACCCGAGACATGGTCATAAAAGGAGGAGAAGAATGCTATAAGGATCTCGCGGTCGTCGATTTCATCTGCACTTTTCGGGCGATTTTCGTACCATCCTACAATAATGGGCCGAAATCGGTATTTTCGAGCCAGACGATGGGTAGGGTTTGAAATCCTACACGAAACCCGAGACACAGTCATAAATTTTGGAGAAGAATGCTACAAGGATCTCGCGGTCGTCAATTTCATCTGGACTTTTCGGGCGATTTTCGTACCACCCGACAAAAATAGGCCGAAATCGGTATTTTCGGGCCAGACGCTGGCTTGGGTTTGAAATCCGTCACGAAACCCGAGACACAGTCATAAATTTAGGAGAAGAATGCTACAAGAATCTCGCGGTCGTCGATTTCATCTGCACTTTTCGGGCGATTTTCGTACCACCTGACAAAAATGGGCCGAAATCGGTATTTTCGGGCCAGACGATGGCTAGGGTTTGAAATCCGACACGGAACCCGAGACACAGTCATAAATTTTGGAGAAGAATGCTACAAGGATCTCGCGGTCGTCGATTTCATCTGGACTTTTTGGGCGATTTTCGTACCACCCGACAAAAATGGGCCGAAATCGGTATTTTCGGGCCAGACGATGGCTAGGGTTTGAAATCCGACACGAAACCCGAGACACATTCATAAATTTAGGAGAAGAATGCTACAAGGATCTCGCGGTCGTCGATTTCATCTGGACTTTTCGGGCGATTTTCGTACCACCCGACAAAAATGGGCCGAAATCGATATTTTCGGGCCAGACGATGGCTAGGGTTTGAAATCCGTCACGAAACCCGAGACACATTCATAAATTTAGGAGAAGAATGCTACAAGAATCTCGCGGTCGTCGATTTCATCTGCACTTTTCATGCGATTTTCGTACCACCTAACAAAAATGGGCCGAAATCGGTATTTTCGGGCCAGACGATGGCTAGGGTTTGAAATCCGACACGGAACCCGAGACATGGTCATAAATGGAGGAGAAGAATGCTATAAGGATCTCGCGGTCGTCGATTTCATCTGCACTTTTCGGGCGATTTTCGTACCATCCAACAAAAATGGGCCGAAATCGGTATTTTTGGGCCAGACGATGGCTAGGGTTTGAAATCTGACACGGAACCCGAGACACAATCATAAATTTAGGAGAAGAATGCTACAAGGATCTCGCGGTCGTCGATTTCATCTGGACTTTTCGGGCGATTTTCGTACCACCCGACAGAAATGGGCCGAAATCGGTATTTTCGGGCCAGACGATGGCTAGGGTTTGAAATCCGACACAGAACCCGAGACACAGTCATAAATGGAGGAGAAGAATGCAATAAGGATCTCGCGGTCGTCGATTTCATCTGGACTTTTCGGGCAATTTTTGTACCACCCGACAAAAATGGGCCGAAATCGGTATTTTCGGGCGAGACGATGGCTAGGGTTTGAAATCCGACACGGAACTCGAGACACAGTCATAAATTTTGGGGAAGAATCCTACAAGGATCTCGCGGTCGTCTATTTCAGCTGCACTTTTCGGGCGATTTTCGTACCACCCGACAAAAATGGGCCGAAATCGGTATTTTCGGGCCAAACGATGGCTAGGTTTTGAAATCCGACACGGAACCCGAGACACATTCATAAATTGAGGAAAAGAATGCTATAAGGATCTCGCGGTCGTCAATTTCATCTTCACTTTTCGGGCGATTTTCGTACCACCCGACAAAAATGGGCCGAAATCAGTATTGTCGGGCCAGACGATGGCTAGGGTTTGAAATCCTACACGAAACCCGAGACACAGTCAAAAATTTTGGAGAAGAATGCTACAAGAATCACGCGGTCGTCGATTTCATCTGCATTTTTCGGGCGATTTTCGTACCACCCGACAAAAATGGGCCGAAATCGGTATTTTCGGGCCAGACGATGGCTAGGGTTTGAAATCTGACACGGAACCCGAGACACATTCATAAATTTAGGAAAAGAATGCTACAAGGATCTCGCGGTCGTCGATTTCATCTGCACTTTTCGGGCGATTTTCGTACCACCCGACAAAAATGGGCCGAAATCGATATTTTCGGGTCAGACGATTGCTAGGGTTTGAAATCCGACACGGAACCCGAGACACGGTCATAAATGGAGGAGAAAAATGCTATAAGGATCTTGCGGTCGTCGATTTCATCTGGACTTTTCGGGCGATTTTCGTACCACCCGATAAAAATGGGCCGAAATCGGTATTTTCGGGCCAGACGATGGCTAGGGTTTGAAATCCGTCACGAAACCCGAGACACAGTCATAAATTTAGGAGAAGAATGCTACAAGAATCTCGCGGTCGTCGATTTCATCTGCACTTTTCGGGCGATTTTCGTACCACCTGACAAAAATGGGCCGAAATCGGTATTTTCGGGCCAGACGATGGCTAGGGTTTGAAATCCGACACGGAACCCGAGACAAGGTCATAAATGGAGGAGAATAATGCAATAAGGATCTCGCGGTCGTCGATTTCATCTGGACTTTTCGGGCAATTTTTGTACCACCCGACAAAAATGGGCCGAAATCGGTATTTTCGGGCGAGACGATGGCTAGGGTTTGAAATCCGACACGGAACTCGAGACACAGTCATAAATTTTGGGGAAGAATCCTACAAGGATCTCGCAGTCGTCTATTTCAGCTGCACTTTTCGGGCGATTTTCGTACCACCCGACAAAAATGGGCCGAAATCGGTATTTTCGGGCCAAACGATGGCTAGGTTTTGAAATCCGACACGGAACCCGAGACACATTCATAAATTGAGGAAAAGAATGCTATAAGGATCTCGCGGTCGTCAATTTCATCTTCACTTTTCGGGCGATTTTGTACCACCCGACAAAAATGGGCCGAAATCAGTATTGTCGGGCTAGACGATGGCTAGGGTTTGAAATCCTACACGAAACCCGAGACACAGTCAAAAATTTTGGAGAAGAATGATACAAGGATCTCGCGGTCGTCGATTTCATCTGGACTTTTCGGGCGATTTTCGTACCACCCGACAAAAATGGGGCGAAATCGGTATTTTCGGGCCAGACGATGGCTAGGGTTTGAAATCCGTCACGGAACCCGGGACACAATCATAAGTTTAGGAGAAGAATGCTATAAGGATCTCGCGGTCGTCGATTTCATCTGCACTTTTCGGGCGATTTTCGTACCATCCAACAAAAATGGGCCGAAATCGGTATTTTTGGGCCAGACGATGGCTAGGGTTTGAAATCTGACACGGAACCCGAGACACAGTCATAAATTTAGGAGAAGAATGCTACAAGGATCTCGTGGTCGTCGATTTCATCTGCACTTTTCGGGCGATTTTCGTACCACCCGACAGAAATTGGCCGAAATCGGTATTTTCGGGCCAGACGATGGCTAGGGTTTGAAATCCGTCACGAAACTCGAGACACAGTCATAAATTTAGCAGAAGAATGCTACAAGAATCTCGCGGTCGTCGATTTCATCTGCCCTTTTCGGGCGATTTTTGTACCACCCGACAAAAATGGGCCGAAATCGGTATTTTCGAGCCAGACGATGGGTAGGGTTTGAAATCCTACACGAAACCCGAGACACAGTCATAAATTTTGGAGAAGAATGCTACAAGGATCTCGCGGTCGTCGATTTCATCTGGACTTTTCGGGCGATTTTCGTACCACCCGACAAAAATGGGCCGAAATCGGTATTTTCGGGCAAGACGATGGCTAGGGTTTGAAATCCGACACGGAACCCGAGACACAGTCATAAATTTAGGAGAAGAATGCTACAAGGATCTCGCGGTCGTCGATTTCATCTGGACTTTTCGGGCGATTTTCGTACCACCAGACAAAAATGGTCCGAAATCGATATTTTCGGGCCAAACGATGGTTAGGGTTTGAAATCCGACACGGAACCCGAGACAGGGTCATAAATTTAGGAGAAGAATGCTACAAGGATCTCGCGATCGTCGATTTCATATGGACTTTTCGGGGGATTTTCGTACCACCTGACAAAAATGGGCCGAAAGCGGTATTTTCAGGCCAGACGATGGCTAGGGTTTGAAATCCGACACGGAACCCGAGACATAGTCATAAATTTAGGAGAAGAATGCTACAAGGATCTCGCGGTCGTCGATTTCATCTGGACTTTTCGGGTGATTTTCGTACCACCCGACAAAAATGGGCCGAAATCGGTATTTTCGACCCAGACGATGGCTAGGGTTTGAAATCCGACACGGAACCCGAGACAAAGTCATAAATTTAGGAGAAGAATGCTACAAGGATCTCGCGGTTATCGTTTTCATTTAAACTTTTTGGGCGATTTTCGTACCACCCGACAAAAATGGGCCGAAATCGGTATTTTCGGGCCAGACGATGGCTAGGGTTTGAAATCCGACACGGAACCCGAGACACAGTCATAAATTTAGGAGAAGAATGCTACAAGGATCTCGCGGTCGTGGATTTCATCTGGACTTTTCGGGCGATTTTCGTACCACCCGACAAAAATGGGCCGAAATCGGTATTTTCGGGCCAGACGATGGCTAGGGTTTGAAATCCGACACGGAACCCGAGACACAGTCATAAATTTTGGAAAAGAATGCCACAAGGATCTCGCGGTCATCGATTTCATCTGGACTTTTCAGCCGATTTTCATACCACCCGACAAAAATGGGCCGAAATCGGTATTTTCGGGCCAGACGATGGCTAGGGTTTGAAATCTGACACGGAACCCGAGACACAGTCATAAATTTAGGAGAAGAATGCTACAAGGATCTCGCGGTCGTCGATCTCATCTGCACTTTTCGGGCGATTTTCGTACCACCCGACAAAAATGGGTCGAAATCGGTATTTTTGGGCAAGACGATGGCTAGGGTTTGAAATCCTACACGGAACCCGAGACACAGTCATAAATTTTGGAGAAGAATGCTACAAGGATCTCGCGGTCGTCGATTTCATCTGGACTTTTCGGGCCATTTTCGTACCACCTAACAAAAATGGGTCGAAATCGGTATTTTCGGGCCAAACGATGGCTAGGGTTTGAAATCCGACACGGAACCCGAGACACATTCATAAATTTAGGAGAAGAATGCTACAAGAATCTCGCGGTCGTCGATTTCATCTGCACTTTTCGGGCGATTTTCGTACCACCCGACAAAAATGGGCCGAAATCGGTATTTTTGGGCCAGACGATGGCTAGGGTTTGAAATCCGACACGGAACCCGAGACATGGTCATAAATGGAGGAGAAGAATGCTATAAGGATCTCGCGGTCGTCGATTTCATCTGCACTTTTCGGGCGATTTTCGTACCATCCAACAAAAATGGGCCGAAATCGATATTTTTGGGCCAGACGATGGCTAGGGTTTGAAATCTGACACGGAACCCGAGACACAGTCATAAATTTAGGAGAAGAATGCTACAAGGATCTCGTGGTCGTCAATTTAATCTGCACTTTTCGGGCGATTTTCGTACCACCCGACAGAAATGGGCCGAAATCGGTATTTTCGGGCCAGACGATGGCTAGGGTTTGAAATCCGTCACGAAACCCGAGACACAGTCATAAATTTAGGAGAAGAATGCTACAAGAATCTCGCGGTCGTCGATTTCATCTGCACTTTTCGGGCGATTTTCGTACCACCCGACAAAAATGGGCCGAAATCGGTATTTTCGGGCCACACGATGGCTACAGTTTGAAATCCGACACGAAACCCGAGACACAGTCATAAATTTAGGAGAAGAATGCTACAAGAATCTCGCGGTCGTCGATTTCATCTGCACTTTTCGGGAGATTTTCGTACCACCCGACAAAAATGGGCCGAAATCGGTATTTTCGGGCCAGACGATGGCTACGGTTTGAAATTTGACACGGAACCCGAGACACAGTCATAAATTTAGGAGAAGAATGCTACAAGGATCTCGCGGTCGTCGATTTCATCTGCACTTTTCGGGCGATTTTCGTACCACCCGACAAAAATGGGCCGAAATCGGTATTTTCGGGCCAAACGATGGCTAGGGTTTGAAATCCGACACGAAACTCGAGACACAGTCATAAATTTAGGAGAAGAATGCTACAAGAATCTCGCGGTCGTCGATTTGATCTGCACTTTTCGGGCGATTTTCGTACCACCCGACAAAAATGGGCCGAAATCGGTATTTTCGGGCAAGATGATGGCTAGGGTTTGAAATCCGACACGGAACCCGAGACACAGTCATAAATTAAGGAGAAGAATGCTACAAGAATCTCGCGGTCGTCGATTTCATCTGCACCTTTCGGGCAATTTTCGTACCACCCGACAAAAATTAGCCGAAATCGGTATTTTCGGGCCAGATGATGGCTAGGGTTTGAAATCCAACACGGAACCCGAGACACAGTCATAAATTTTGGAGAAGAATGCTACAAGGATCTCGCGGTCGTCGATTTCATCTGGACTTTTCGGGCGATTTTCGTACCACCCGACAAAAATGGGCCGAAATCGGTATTTTCGGGCCAGACGATGGCTAGGGTTTGAAATCCGTCACGAAACTCGAGACACATTCATAAATTTAGGAGAAGAATGCTACAAGAATCTCGCGGTCGTCGATTTCATCTGCACTTTTCATGCGATTTTCGTACCACCTAACAAAAATGGGCCGAAATCGGTATTTTCGGGCCAGACGATGGCTAGGGTTTGAAATCCGACACGGAACCCGAGACATGGTCATAAATGGAGGAGAAGAATGCTATAAGGATCTCGCGGTCGTCGATTTCATCTGCACTTTTCGGGCGATTTTCGTACCATCCAACAAAAATGGGCCGAAATCGGTATTTTTGGGCCAGACGATGGCTAGGGTTTGAAATCTGACACGGAACCCGAGACACAGTCATAAATTTAGGAGAAGAATGCTACAAGGATCTCGTGGTCGTCGATTTCATCTGCACTTTTCGGGCGATTTTCGTACCACCCGACAGAAATTGACCGAAATCGGTATTTTCGGGCCAGACGATGGCTAGGGTTTGAAATCCGTCACGAAACCCGAGACACAGTCATAAATTTAGCAGAAGAATGCTACAAGAATCTCGCGGTCGTCGATTTCATCTGCCCTTTTCGGGCGATTTTTGTACCACCCGACAAAAATGGGCCGAAATCGGTATTTTCGAGCCAGACGATGGGTAGGGTTTGAAATCCTACACGAAACCCGAGACACAGTCATAAATTTTGGAGAAGAATGCTACAAGGATCTCGCGGTCGTCGATTTCATCTGGACTTTTCGGGCGATTTTCGTACCACCCGACAAAAATGGGCCGAAATCGGTATTTTTGGGCCAGACGCTGGCTTGGGTTTGAAATCCGTCACGAAACCCGAGACACAGTCATAAATTTAGGAGAAGAATGCTACAAGAATCTCGCAGTCGTCGATTTCATCTGCACTTTTCGGGCGATTTTCGTACCACCTGACAAAAATGGGCTGAAATCGGTATTTTCGGGCCAGACGATGGCTAGGGTTTGAAATCCGACACGGAACCCGAGACACGGTCATAAATGGAGGAGAAGAATGCAATAAGGATCTCGCGGTCGTCGATTTCATCTGGACTTTTCGGGCAATTTTTGTACCACCCGACAAAAATGGGCCGAAATTGGTATTTTCGGGCGAGACGATGGCTAGGGTTTGAAATCCGACACGGAACCCGAGACACAGTCATAAATTTTGGGGAAGAATCCTACAAGGATCTCGCGGTCGTCTATTTCAGCTGCACTTTTCGGGCGATTTTCGTACCACCCGACAAAAATGGGCCGAAATCGGTATTTTCGGGCCAAACGATGGCTAGGTTTTGAAATCCGACACGGAACCCGAGACACATTCATAAATTGAGGAAAAGAATGCTATAAGGATCTCGCGGTCGTCAATTTCATCTTCACTTTTCGGGCGATTTTCGTACCACCCGACAAAAATGGGCCGAAATCAGTATTGTCGGGCCAGACGATGGCTAGGGTTTGAAATCCTACACGAAACCCGAGACACAGTCAAAAATTTTGGAGAAGAATGCTACAAGAATCACGCGGTCGTCGATTTCATCTGCATTTTTCGGGCGATTTTCGTACCACCCGACAAAAATGGGCCGAAATCGGTATTTTCGGGCCAGACGATGGCTAGGGTTTGAAATCTGACACGGAACCCGAGACACATTCATAAATTTAGGAAAAGAATGCTACAAGGATCTCGCGGTCGTCGATTTCATCTGCACTTTTCGGGCGATTTTCGTACCACCCGACAAAAATGGGCCGAAATCGATATTTTCGGGTCAGACGATTGCTAGGGTTTGAAATCCGACACGGAACCCGAGACACGGTCATAAATGGAGGAGAAAAATGCTATAAGGATCTTGCGGTCGTCGATTTCATCTGGACTTTTCGGGCGATTTTCGTACCACCCGATAAAAATGGGCCGAAATCGGTATTTTCGGGCCAGACGATGGCTAGGGTTTGAAATCCGTCACGAAACCCGAGACACAGTCATAAATTTAGGAGAAGAATGCTACAAGAATCTCGCGGTCGTCGATTTCATCTGCACTTTTCGGGCGATTTTCGTACCACCTGACAAAAATGGGCCGAAATCGGTATTTTTGGGCCAGACGATGGCTAGGGTTTGAAATCCGACACGGAACCCGAGACACGGTCATAAATGGAGGAGAAGAATGCAATAAGGATCTCGCGGTCGTCGATTTCATCTGGACTTTTCGGGCAATTTTTGTACCACCCGACAAAAATGGGCCGAAATCGGTATTTTCGGGCGAGACGATGGCTAGGGTTTGAAATCTGACACGGAACCCGAGACACAATCATAAATTTTGGGGAAGAATCCTACAAGGATCTCGCGGTCGTCTATTTCAGCTGCACTTTTCGGGCGATTTTCGTACCACCCGACAAAAATGGGCCGAAATCGGTATTTTCGAGCAAGACGATGGCTAGGGTTTGAAATCCTACACGAAACCCGAGACACAGTCATAAATTTTGGAGAAGAATGCTACAAGGATCTCGCGGTCGTCGATTTCATCTGGACTTTTCGGGCGATTTTCGTACCACCCGACAAAAATGGGCCGAAATCGGTATTTTCGGGCCAGGCGATGGCTAGGGTTTGAAATCTGACACGGAACCTGAGACACAGTCATAAATTTAGGAGAAGAATGCTACAAGGATCTCGCGGTCGTCGATTTCATCTGCACTTTTCGGGCGATTTTCGTACCACCTGACAAAAATGGGCCGAAATCGGTATTTTCGGGCCAGACGATGGCTAGGGTTTGAAATCCGACACGAAACCCGAGACACAGTCATAAATTTAGGAGAAGAATGCTACAAGAATCTCGCGGTCGTCGATTTCATCTGCACTTTTCGGGCGATTTTCGTACCACCTGACAAAAATGGGCCGAAATCGGTATTTTTGGGCCAGACGATGGCTAGGGTTTGAAATCCGACACGGAACCCGAGACACGGTCATAAATGGAGGAGAAGAATGCAATAAGGATCTCGCGGTCGTCAATTTCATCTGGACTTTTCGGGCAATTTTTGTACCACCCGACAAAAATGGGCCGAAATCGGTATTTTCGGGCGAGACGACGGCTAGGGTTTGAAATCCGACACGGAACCCGAGACACAATCATAAATTTTGGGGAAGAATCCTACAAGGATCTCGCGGTCGTCTATTTCAGCTGCACTTTTCGGGCGATTTTCGTACCACCCGACAAAAATGGGCCGAAATCGGTATTTTCGAGCAAGACGATGGCTAGGGTTTGAAATCCTTCACGAAACCCGAGACACAGTCATAAATTTTGGAGAAGAATGCTACAAGAATCTCGTGGTCGTCGATTTCATCTGCACTTTTCGGGCGATTTTCGTAGCACCTGACAAAAATGGGCCGAAATCGGTATTTTCAGGCCAGACGATGGCTAGGGTTTGAAATCCGACACGGAACCCGAGACACGGTCATAAATGGAGGAGAAGAATGCTATAACAATCTCGCGGTCGTCGATTTCATCTGCACTTTTCGGGCTATTTTCGTACCATCCGACAAAAATAGGCCGAAATCGGTATTTTTGGGCCAGACGATGCCTAGGGTTTGAAATCCTACACGGAACCCGAGACACAGTCATAAATTTTGGAGAAGAATGCTACAAGGATCTCGCGGTCGTCGATTTCATCTGGACTTTTCGGGCGATTTTCGTACCACCCGACAAAAATGGGCCGAAATCGGTATTTTCGGGCCAGACGATGGCTAGGGTTTGAAATCCGTCACGAAACCCGAGACACAGTCATAAATTTAGGAGAAGAATGCTACAAGAATCTCGCGGTCGTCGATTTCATCTGCACTTTTCGGGCGATTTTCGTACCACCTGACAAAAATGGGCCGAAATCGGTATTTTCGGGCCAGACGATGGCTAGGGTTTGAAATCCGACACGGAACCCGAGACACGGTCAGAAATGGAGGAGAAGAATGCAATAAGGATCTCGCGGTCGTCTATTTCATCTGGACTTTTCGGGCAATTTTTGTACCACCCGACAAAAATGGGCCGAAATCGGTATTTTCGGGCGAGACGATGGCTAGGGTTTGAAATCCGACACGGAACTCGAGACACAGTCATAAATTTTGGGGAAGAGTCCAACAAGGATCTCGCGGTCGTCTATTTCAGCTGCACTTTTCGGGCGATTTTCGTACCACCCGACAAAAATGGGCCGAAATCGGTATTTTCGGGCCAAACGATGGCTAGGTTTTGAAATCCGACACGGAACCCGAGACACATTCATAAATTGAGGAAAAGAATGCTATAAGGATCTCGCGGTCGTCAATTTCATCTTCACTTTTCGGGCGATTTTCGTACCACCCGACAAAAATGGGCCGAAATCAGTATTGTCGGGCCAGACGATGGCTAGGGTTTGAAATCCTACACGAAACCCGAGACACAGTCAAAAATTTTGGAGAAGAATGCTACAAGAATCACGCGGTCGTCGATTTCATCTGCATTTTTCGGGCGATTTTCGTACCACCCGACAAAAATGGGCCGAAATCGGTATTTTCGGGCCAGACGATGGCTAGGGTTTGAAATCTGACACGGAACCCGAGACACATTCATAAATTTAGGAAAAGAATGCTACAAGGATCTCGCGGTCGTCGATTTCATCTGCACTTTTCGGGCGATTTTCGTACCACCCGACAAAAATGGGCCGAAATCGATATTTTCGGGTCAGACGATTGCTAGGGTTTGAAATCCGACACGGAACCCGAGACACGGTCATAAATGGAGGAGAAAAATGCTATAAGGATCTTACGGTCGTCGATTTCATCTGGACTTTTCGGGCGATTTTCGTACCACCCGATAAAAATGGGCCGAAATCGGTATTTTCGGGCCAGACGATGGCTAGGGTTTGAAATCCGTCACGAAACCCGAGACACAGTCATAAATTTAGGAGAAGAATGCTACAAGAATCTCGCGGTCGTCGATTTCATCTGCACTTTTCGGGCGATTTTCGTACCACCTGACAAAAATGGGCCGAAATCGGTATTTTTGGGCCAGACGATGGCTAGGGTTTGAAATCCGTCACGAAACCCGAGACACAGTCATAAATTTAGGAGAAGAATGCTACAAGAATCTCGCGATCGTCGATTTCATCTGCACTTTTCGGGCGATTTTCGTACCACCCGACAAAAATGGGCCGAAATCGGTATTTTCGGGCCAGACGATGGCTAGGGTTTGAAATCCTACACGAAACCCGAGACACAGTCATAAATTTTGGAGAAGAATGCTACAAGGATCTCGCAGTCGTCGATTTCATCTGAATTTTCGGGCGATTTTCGTACCACCCGACAAAAATGGGCCGAAATCGGTATTTTCGGGCCAAACGATTGCTAGGGTTTGAAATCCGTAACGAAACCCGAGACACAGTCATAAATTTTGGGGAATAATCCTACAAGGATCTCGCGGTCGTCTATTTCAGCTGCACTTTTCGGGCGATTTTCGTACCACCCGACAAAAATGGGCCTAAATCGGTAATTTCGGGCCAGACGATGGTTAGGGTTTGAAATCCAACACGAAACCCGAGACACAGTCATAAATGGAGGAGAAGAATGCTATAAGGATCTCGCGGTCGTCAATTTCATCTGCACTTTTTGGGCGATTTTCGTACCACCCGACAAAAATGGGCCGAAATCAGTATTTTCGGGCCAGACGATGGCTAGGGTTTGAAATCCTACACGAAACCCGAGACACAGTCATAAATTTTGGAGAAGAATGCTACAAGGATCTCGCGGTCGTCGATTTCATCTGCACTTTTCGGGCGATTTTCGTACCACCCGACAAAAATGGGCCGAAATCGGTATTTTCGGGCCACACGATGGCTAGGGTTTGAAATCCGACACGGAACCCGAGACACAGTCATAAATTGAGGAGAAGAATGCTATAAGGATCTCGCGGTCGTCAATTTCATCTGCACTCTTCGGGCGATTTTCGTACCACCCGACAAAAATGGGCCGAAATCGGTATTTTCGGGCTAGACGATGGCCAGGGTTTGAAATCCGACACGGAACCCGAGACACAGTCATAAATTTAAGAGAAGAATGCTACAAGGATCTCACGGTCGTCGATTTCATCTGTACTTTTCGAGCGATTTTTGTACCACCCGACAAAAATGGGCCGAAATTGGTATTTTCATGCCAGACGATGGCTAGGGTTTGAAATCCGACACGGAACCCGAGACACATTCATAAATTTAAGAGAAGAATGCTACAATGATCTCGCGGTCGTCGATTTCATCTGTACTTTTCGGGCGATTTTTGTACCACCCGACAAAAATGGGCCGAAATCGGTATTTTCAGGCCAGACTATGGCTTGGGTTTGAAATCTGACACGGAACCCGAGACACAGTCATAAATTATGGAGAAGAATGCTACAAGCAACTCGCGGTCGTCGATTTCATCTACACTTTTCGGCCGATTTTCGTATCACCCAACAAAAATGGGCCGAAATCGGTATTTTCGGGCCAGACGATGGCTAGGGTTTGAAATCCGACACGGAACCCGAGACACAGTCATAAATGGACGAAAAGAAAGCTACAAGGATCTCGCAGTTGTCGATCTCATCTGCATTTTTCGGGCGATTTTCGTACCACCCGACAAAAATGGGCCGAAATCGGTATTTTCGGGCCAGATGATGGCTAGGGTTTGAAATCCGACACGAAACCCGAGACACAATCATAAATTTAGGAGAAGAACGCTACAAGAATCTCGCGGTCGTCGATTTCATCTGCACTTTCCGGGCGATTTTCGTACCACCCGACAAAAATAGGTCGAAATCGGTATTTTCGGGCCAGATGATGGCTAGGGTTTGAAATCCGACACGGAACCCAAGACACAGTCATAAATTGAGGAGAAGAATGCTAAAAGGATCTCGCGGTCGTCAATTTCATCTGCACTTTTCGGGCGATTTTCGTACCACCCGACAAAAATGGGCCGAAATCGGTATTTTCGGGCCAGACGATGGCCAGGGTTTGAAATCCGACACGGAACCCGAGACACAGTCATAAATTTAAGAGAAGAATGCTACAAGGATCTCGCGGTCGTCGATTTCATCTGTACTTTTCGGGCGATTTTTGTACCACCCGACAAAAATGGGCCGAAATCGGTATTTTCAGGCTAGACGATGGCTAGGGTTTGAAATCCGACACAGAACCCGAGACACATTCATAAATTTAGGAGAAGAATGCTACAAGGATCTCGCGGTCGTCGATTTCATCTGCACTTTTCGGGCGATTTTCGTACCACCCGACAAAAATGGGCCGAAATCGGTATTTTCGGGCCAGACTATGGCTAGGGTTTGAAATCCGACACGGAACACGAGACACAGTCATAAATTGAGGAGAAAAATGCTATAAGGATCTCGCGGTCATCAATTTCATCTGCATTTTTCGGGCGATTTTCGTTCCACCCGACAAAAATGGGCTTAAATCGGTATTTTCGGGCCAGACGATGGCTAGGGTTGGAAATCCTACACGGAACCCGAGACACAGTCATAACTTTTGGAGAAGAATGCTACAAGGATCTCGCGGTCGTCGATTTCATCTAGACTTTTCGGGCGATTTTTGTACCACCCGACAAAAATGGGCCGAAATCGGTATTTTCGGGCCATACGATGGCTAGGGTTTGAAATCCGACACGAAACCCGAGACACAGTCATAAATTTAGGAGAAGAATGCTACAAGAATCTCGCGGTCGTCGATTTCATCTGCACTTTTCGGGCGATTTTCGTACCACCCGACAAAAATGGGCCGAAATCGGTATTTTTGGGCCAGACGATGGCTAGGGTTTGAAATCCGACACGGAACCCGAGACATGGTCATAAATGGAGGAGAAGAATGCTATAAGGATCTCGCGGTCGTCGATTTCATCTGCACTTTTCGGGCGATTTTCGTACCATCCAACAAAAATGGGCCGAAATCGATATTTTTGGGCCAGACGATGGCTAGGGTTTGAAATCTGACACGGAACCCGAGACACAGTCATAAATTTAGGAGAAGAATGCTACAAGGATCTCGTGGTCGTCAATTTAATCTGCACTTTTCGGGCGATTTTCGTACCACCCGACAGAAATGGGCCGAAATCGGTATTTTCGGGCCAGACGATGGCTAGGGTTTGAAATCCGTCACGAAACCCGAGACACAGTCATAAATTTAGGAGAAGAATGCTACAAGAATCTCGCGGTCGTCGATTTCATCTGCACTTTTCGGGCGATTTTCGTACCACCCGACAAAAATGGGCCGAAATCGGTATTTTCGAGCCAGACGATGGGTAGGGTTTGAAATCCTACACGAAACCCGAGACACAGTCATAAATTTTGGAGAAGAATGCTACAAGGATCTCGCGGTCGTCGATTTCATCTGGACTTTTCGGGCGATTTTCGTACCACCCGACAAAAATGGGCCGAAATCGGTATTTTTGGGCCAGACGCTGGCTTGGGTTTGAAATCCGTCACGAAACCCGAGACACAGTCATAAATTTAGGAGAAGAATGCTACAAGAATCTCGCAGTCGTCGATTTCATCTGCACTTTTCGGGCGATTTTCGTACCACCTGACAAAAATGGGCTGAAATCGGTATTTTCGGGCCAGACGATGGCTAGGGTTTGAAATCCGACACGGAACCCGAGACACGGTCATAAATGGAGGAGAAGAATGCAATAAGGATCTCGCGGTCGTCGATTTCATCTGGACTTTTCGGGCAATTTTTGTACCACCCGACAAAAATGGGCCGAAATTGGTATTTTCGGGCGAGACGATGGCTAGGGTTTGAAATCCGACACGGAACCCGAGACACAGTCATAAATTTTGGGGAAGAATCCTACAAGGATCTCGCGGTCGTCTATTTCAGCTGCACTTTTCGGGCGATTTTCGTACCACCCGACAAAAATGGGCCGAAATCGGTATTTTCGGGCCAAACGATGGCTAGGTTTTGAAATCCGACACGGAACCCGAGACACATTCATAAATTGAGGAAAAGAATGCTATAAGGATCTCGCGGTCGTCAATTTCATCTTCACTTTTCGGGCGATTTTCGTACCACCCGACAAAAATGGGCCGAAATCAGTATTGTCGGGCCAGACGATGGCTAGGGTTTGAAATCCTACACGAAACCCGAGACACAGTCAAAAATTTTGGAGAAGAATGCTACAAGAATCACGCGGTCGTCGATTTCATCTGCATTTTTCGGGCGATTTTCGTACCACCCGACAAAAATGGGCCGAAATCGGTATTTTCGGGCCAGACGATGGCTAGGGTTTGAAATCTGACACGGAACCCGAGACACATTCATAAATTTAGGAAAAGAATGCTACAAGGATCTCGCGGTCGTCGATTTCATCTGCACTTTTCGGGCGATTTTCGTACCACCCGACAAAAATGGGCCGAAATCGATATTTTCGGGTCAGACGATTGCTAGGGTTTGAAATCCGACACGGAACCCGAGACACGGTCATAAATGGAGGAGAAAAATGCTATAAGGATCTTGCGGTCGTCGATTTCATCTGGACTTTTCGGGCGATTTTCGTACCACCCGATAAAAATGGGCCGAAATCGGTATTTTCGGGCCAGACGATGGCTAGGGTTTGAAATCCGTCACGAAACCCGAGACACAGTCATAAATTTAGGAGAAGAATGCTACAAGAATCTCGCGGTCGTCGATTTCATCTGCACTTTTCGGGCGATTTTCGTACCACCTGACAAAAATGGGCCGAAATCGGTATTTTCGGGCCAGACGATGGCTAGGGTTTGAAATCCTACACGAAACCCGAGACACAGTCATAAATTTTGGAGAAGAATGCTACAAGGATCTCGCGGTCGTCGATTTCATCTGCACTTTTCGGGCGATTTTCGTACCACCCGACAAAAATGGGCCGAAATCGGTATTTTCGGCCCAGACGATGGCTAGGGTTTGAAATCCGACACAAAACCCGAGACACAGTCATAAATTTAGGAGAAGAATGCTACAAGAATCTCGCGGTCGTCGATTTCATCTGGACTTTTCGGGCAATTTTCGTACCACCCGACAAAAATGGGCCGAAATCGGTATTGTCGGGCCAGACGATTGCTAGGGTTTGAAATCCGACACGGAACCCGAGACACATTCATAAATTTAGGAGAAGAATGCTACAAGGATCTCGCGGTCGTCGATTTCATCTGCACTTTTCGGGCGATTTTCGTATTACCTGACAAAAATGGGCCGAAATCGGTATTTTCGGCCCAGACGATGGCTAGGGTTTGAAATCCGACACAAAACTCGAGATATAGTCATAAATTTAGGAGAAGAATGCTACAAGAATCTCGCGGTCGTCGATTTCATCTGCACTTTTCGGAGATTTTCGTACCACCCGATAAAAATGGGCCGAAATCGGTATTTTCGGGCCAAACGATGGCTAGGGTTTGAAATCCGACACGAAACCCGAGACACAATCATAAATTGAGGAGAAGAATGCAACAAGGATCTCGCGGTCGTCGATTTCATCTGCACTTTTCGGGCGATTTTCGTACCACCCTTCAAAAATTGGCCGAAATCGGTATTTTCGGGCCAGACGATGGCTAGGGTTTGAAATCCGACACGAAACCCGAGACACAGTCATAAATTTAGGAGAAGAATGCTACAAGAATCTCGCGGTAGTCGATTTCATCTGCACTTTCCAGGCGATTTTCGTACCACCCGACAAAAATGGGCCGAAATCGGTATTTTCGGGCCAGACGATGGCTAGGGTTTGAAATCCGACACGGAACCCGAGACACAGTCATAAATGGAGGAGAAGAATGCTATAAGGATCTCGCGGTCGTCGATTTCATCTGCACTTTTCGGGCGATTTTCGTACCACCCGACAAAAATAGGCCGAAATCGGTATTTTCGGGCCAGACGATGGCTAGGGTTTGAAATCCTACACGGAACCCGAGACACAGTCATAAATTTTGGAGAAAAATGCTACAAGGATCTCGCGGACGTCGATTTCATCTGGACTTTTCGGGCAATTTTCGTACCACCCGACAAAAATGGGCCGAAATCGGTATTTTCGGGCCAGACGATTGCTAGGGTTTGAAATTTGACACGGAACCCGAGACACATTCATAAATTTAGGAGAAGAATGCTACAAGGATCTCGCGGTCGTCGATTTCATCTGAAATTTTCGGGCAATTTTCGTATTACCTGACAAAAATGGGCCGAAATCGGTATTTTCGGCCCAAACGATGGCTAGGGTTTGAAATCCGACACAAAATCCGAGATACACTCATAAATTTAGGAGAAGAATGCTACAAGAATCTCGCGGTCGTCGATTTCATCTGCACTTTTCGGCGATTTTCGTACCACCTGACAAAAATGGGCCGAAATCGGTATTTTCGGGCCAAACGATGGCTAGGGTTTGAAATCCGACATGAAACCCGAGACACAGTCATAAATATAGCAGAAGAATGCTATAAGGATCTCGCGGTCGTCGATTTCATCTGCACTTTTCGGGCGATTTTCGTACCACCCGACAAAAATTGGCCGAAATCGGTATTTTCGGGCCAGACGATGGCTAGGGTTTGAAATCCTACACGGAACCCGAGACACAGTCATAAATTTAGGAGAAGAATGCTACAAGAATCTCGCGGTAGTCGATTTCATCTGCACTTTCCGGGCAATTTTCGTACCACCCGACAAAAATGGGCCGAAATCGGTATTCGGGCCAGACGATGGCTAGGGTTTGAAATCCGACACGGAACCCGAGACACAGTCATAAAATGAGGAGAAGAATGCTATAAGGATCTCGCGGTCGTCGATTTCATCTGCACTTTTCATGCGATTTTCGTACCACCCGACAAAAATAGGCCGAAATCGGTATTTTCGGGCCAGACGATGGCTAGGGTTTGAAATCCGACACGGAACCCGAGACACAGTCATAAATTTTGGAGAAAAATGCTACAAGGATCTCGCAGTCGTCAATTTCAGCTGCACTTTTCGGGCAATTTTCGTACCACCCGACAAAATTAGGCCGAAATCGGTATTTTCGGGCCAGACGATGGCTAGGGTTTGAAATCCGACACGGAACCCGAGACACATTCATAAATTTAGGAGAAGAATGCTACAAGGATCTCGCGGTCGTCAATTTCATCTTCACTTTTCGGGCGATTTTCGTACCACCCGACAAAAATGGGCCGAAATCGGTATTTTCGGGCCAGACGATGGCTAGGGTTTGAAATCCTACACGAAACCCGAGACACAGTCATAAATTTTGGAGAAGAATGCTACAAGGATCTCGCGGTCGTCGATTTCATCTGGACTTTTCGGGCGATTTTCGTACCACCCGACAAAAATGGGCCGAAATCGGTATTTTCGGGCAAGACGATGGCTAGGGTTTGAAATCCGACACGGAACCCGAGACACAGTCATAAATTTAGGAGAAGAATGCTACAAGGATCTCGCGGTCGTCGATTTCATCTGGACTTTTCGGGCGATTTTCGTACCACCAGACAAAAATGGTCCGAAATCGATATTTTCGGGCCAAACGATGGTTAGGGTTTGAAATCCGACACGGAACCCGAGACAGGGTCATAAATTTAGGAGAAGAATGCTACAAGGATCTCGCGATCGTCGATTTCATATGGACTTTTCGGGGGATTTTCGTACCACCTGACAAAAATGGGCCGAAAGCGGTATTTTCAGGCCAGACGATGGCTAGGGTTTGAAATCCGACACGGAACCCGAGACATAGTCATAAATTTAGGAGAAGAATGCTACAAGGATCTCGCGGTCGTCGATTTCATCTGGACTTTTCGGGTGATTTTCGTACCACCCGACAAAAATGGGCCGAAATCGGTATTTTCGGGCCAGACGATGGCTAGGGTTTGAAATCTGACACGGAACCCGAGACACAGTCATAAATTTAGGAGAAGAATGCTACAAGGATCTCGCGGTCGTCGATTTCATCTGCATTTTTCGGGCGATTTTCGTACCACCCGACAAAAATGGGCCGAAATCGGTATTTTCGGGCCAGACGATGGCTAGGGTTTGAAATCTGACACGGAACCCGAGACACATTCATAAATTTAGGAAAAGAATGCTACAAGGATCTCGCGGTCGTCGATTTCATCTGCACTTTTCGGGCGATTTTCGTACCACCCGACAAAAATGGGCCGAAATCGATATTTTCGGGTCAGACGATTGCTAGGGTTTGAAATCCGACACGGAACCCGAGACACGGTCATAAATGGAGGAGAAAAATGCTATAAGGATCTTGCGGTCGTCGATTTCATCTGGACTTTTCGGGCGATTTTCGTACCACCCGACAAAAATGGGCCGAAATCGGTATTTTCGGGCCAGACGATGGCTAGGGTTTGAAATCCGTCACGAAACCCGAGACACAGTCATAAATTTAGGAGAAGAATGCTACAAGAATCTCGCGGTAGTCGATTTCATCTACACTTTCCGGGCGATTTTCGTACCACCCGACAAAAATGGGCCGAAATCGGTATTTTCGGGCCAGACGATGGCTAGGGTTTGAAATCCGACACGGAACCCGAGACACAGTCATAAATGGAAGAGAAGAATGCTATAAGGATCTCGCGGTCGTCGATTTCATCTGCACTTTTCGGGCGATTTTCGTACCACCCGACAAAAATAGGCCGCAATCGGTATTTTCGGGCCAGACGATGGCTAGGGTTTGAAATCCTACACGGAACCCGAGACACAGTCATAAATGGAGGAGAAGAATGCTATAAGGATCTCGCGGTCGTCGATTTCATCTGCACTTTTCGGGCGATTTTCGTACCACCCGACAAAAATAGGCCGAAATCGGTATTTTCGGGCCAGACGATGGCTAGGGTTTGAAATCCGACACGGAACCCGAGACACATTCATAAATTGAGGAAAAGAATGCTATAAGGATCTCGCGGTCGTCAATTTCATCTTCACTTTTCGGGCGATTTTCGTACCACCCGACAAAAATGGGCCGAAATCAGTATTGTCGGGCCAGACGATGGCTAGGGTTTGAAATCCGTCACGGAACCCGAGACACAATCATAAATTTTGGAGAAGAATGCTATAAGGATCTCGCGGTCGTCGATTTCATCTGCACTTTTCGGGCGATTTTCGTACCATCCAACAAAAATGGGCCGAAATCGGTATTTTTGGGCCAGACGATGGCTAGGGTTTGAAATCTGACACGGAACCCGAGACACAGTCATAAATTTAGGAGAAGAATGCTACAAGGATCTCGTGGTCGTCGATTTCATCTGCACTTTTCGGGCGATTTTCGTACCACCCGACAGAAATTGGCCGAAATCGGTATTTTCGGGCCAGACGATGGCTAGGGTTTGAAATCCGTCACGAAACCCGAGACACAGTCATAAATTTAGCAGAAGAATGCTACAAGAATCTCGCGGTCGTCGATTTCATCTGCCCTTTTCGGGCAATTTTCGTACCACCCGACAAAAATGGGCCGAAATCGGTATTTTCGAGCCAGACGATGGGTAGGGTTTGAAATCCTACACGAAACCCGAGACACAGTCATAAATTTTGGAGAAGAATGCTACAAGGATCTCGCGGTCGTCGATTTCATCTGGACTTTTCGGGCGATTTTCGTACCACCCGACAAAAATGGGCCGAAATCGGTATTTTCGAGCCAGACGATGGCTAGGGTTTGAAATCTGACACGGAACCCGAGACACAGTCATAAATGGAGGAGAAGAATGCTACAAGGATCTCGCGGTCGTCGATTTCATCTGCACTTTTCGGGCGATTTTCGTACCACCCGACAAAAATAGGCCGAAATCGGTATTTTCGGGCCAGACGATGGCTAGGGTTTGAAATCCGACACGAAACCCGAGACACAGTCAAAAATTGAGGAGAAGAATGCTATAAGGATCTCGTGGTCGTCGATTTCATCTGCACTTTTCGGGCGATTTTCGTACCACCCGACAAAAATTGGCCGAAATCGGTATTTTCGGGCCAGACGATGGCTAGGGTTTGAAATCCGACACGAAACCCGAGACAAAGTCATAAATTGAGGAGAAGAATGCTACAAGGATCTCGCGGTCGTCGATTTCATCTGGACTTTTCGGGCAATTTTCATACCACCCGACAAAAATGGGCCGAAATCGGTATTTTCGGGCCATACGATGGCTAGGGTTTGAAAATCTGACACGGAACCCGAGACACAGTCATAAATTTAGGAGAAGAATGCTACAAGGATCTCGCGG
Organism: Cicer chorassanicum; assembly: GCA_037974735.1. Lineage (NCBI taxonomy): Eukaryota > Viridiplantae > Streptophyta > Magnoliopsida > Fabales > Fabaceae > Cicer > Cicer chorassanicum. The sequence continues at coordinate 69,019,494 of JBBPBP010009779.1, forward strand.
TCGTCGATTTCATCTGCACTTTTCGGGCGATTTTTGTACCACCCGACAAAAATGGGTCGAAATCGGTATTTTCGGGCCAGACGATGGCTAGGGTTTGAAATCCGACACGAAACCCGAGACACAATCATAAATGGAAGAGAAGAATGCTATAAGGATCTCGCGGTCGTCGATTTCATCTGCACTTTTCGGGCGATTTTCGTACCACCCGACAAAAATAGGCCGAAATCGGCATTTTCGGGCCAGACTATGGCTAGGGTTTGAAATCCTACACGGAACCCGAGACACAGTCATAAATTTTGGAGAAGAATGCTACAAGGATCTCGCGGTCGTCGTTTTCATCTGGACTTTTCGGGCAATTTTCGTACCACCCGACAAAAATGGGCCGAAATCGGTATTTTCGGGCCAGACGATTGCTAGGGTTTGAAATCCGACACGGAACCCGAGACACATTCATAAATTTAGGAGAAGAATGCTACAAGAATCTCGCGGTCGTCGATTTCATCTGCACTTTTCGGGCGATTTTCGTACCACCCGACAAAAATGGGCCGAAATCGGTATTTTCGGCCCAGACGATGGCTAGGGTTTGAAATCCGACACAAAACCCGAGACACAGTCATAAATTTTGGAGAAGAATGCTACAAGGATCTCGCGGTCGTCGATTTCATCTGGACTTTTCGGGCGATTTTCGTACCACCCGACAAAAATGGGCCGAAATCGGTATTTTCGGGCCATATGATGGCTAGGGTTTGAAATCCGACACGAAACCCGAGACACAGTCATAAATTTAGGAGAAGAATGATACAAGAATCTCGCGGTCGTCGATTTCATCTGCACTTTTCGGGCGATTTTCGTACCACCCGACAAAAATGGGCTGAAATCGGTATTTTCGGGCCAGACGATGGCTAGGGTTTGAAATCCGATACGGAACCCGAGACACAATAATAAATGGAGGAGAAGAATGCTATAAGGATCTCGCGGTCGTCGATTTCATCTGCACTTTTCGGGCGATTTTCGTACCACCCGACAAAAATAGGCCGAAATCGGTATTTTCGGGCCAGACGATGGCTAGGGTTTGAAATCCGACACGGAACCCGAGACACAGTCATAAATGGAGGAGAAGAATGCTATAAGGATCTCGCGGTCGTCGGTTTCATCTGCACTTTTCGGGCGATTTTCGTACCACCCGACATAAATAGGCCGAAATCGGTATTTTCGGGCCAGACGATGGCTAGGGTTTGAAATCCTACACGGAACCCGAGACACAGTCATAAATTTTGGAGAAGAATGCTACAAGGATCTCGCAGTCGTCGATTTCATCTGGACTTTTCGGGCAATTTTCGTACCACCCGACAAAAATGGGCCGAAATCGGTATTTTCGGGCCAGACGATTGCTAGGGTTTGAAATCCGACACGGAACCCGAGACACATTCATAAATTTAGGAGAAGAATGCTACAAGGATCTCGCGGTCGTCGATTTCATCTGCACTTTTCGGGCGATTTTCGTATTACCTGACAAAAATGGGCCGAAATCGGTATTTTCGGCCCAGACGATGGCTAGGGTTTGAAATCCGACACAAAACTCGAGATACAGTCATAAATTTAGGAGAAGAATGCTACAAGAATCTCGCGGTCGTCGATTTCATCTGCACTTTTCGGAGATTTTCGTACCACCCGATAAAAATGGGCCGAAATCGGTATTTTCGGGCCAAACGATGGCTAGGGTTTGAAATCCGACACGAAATCCGAGACACAATCATAAATTGAGGAGAAGAATGCAACAAGGATCTCGCGGTCGTCGATTTCATCTGCACTTTTCGGGCGATTTTCGTACCACCCTTCAAAAATTGGCCGAAATCAGTATTTTCGGGCTAGACGATGGCTAGGGTTTGAAATCCGACACGAAACCCGAGACACAGTCATAAATTTAGGAGAAGAATGCTACAAGAATCTCGCGGTAGTCGATTTCATCTGCACTTTCCAGGCGATTTTCGTACCACCCGACAAAAATGGGCCGAAATCGGTATTTTCGGGCCAGACGATGGCTAGGGTTTGAAATCCGACACGGAACCCGAGACACAGTCATAAATGGAGGAGAAGAATGCTATAAGGATCTCGCGGTCGTCGGTTTCATCTGCACTTTTCGGGCGATTTTCGTACCACCCGACATAAATAGGCCGAAATCGGTATTTTCGGGCCAGACGATGGCTAGGGTTTGAAATCCTACACGGAACCCGAGACACAGTCATAAATTTTGGAGAAGAATGCTACAAGGATCTCGCAGTCGTCGATTTCATCTGGACTTTTCGGGCAATTTTCGTACCACCCGACAAAAATGGGCCGAAATCGGTATTTTCGGGCCAGACGATTGCTAGGGTTTGAAATCCGACACGGAACCCGAGACACATTCATAAATTTAGGAGAAGAATGCTACAAGGATCTCGCGGTCGTCGATTTCATCTGCACTTTTCGGGCGATTTTCGTATTACCTAACAAAAATGGGCCGAAATCGGTATTTTCGGCCAGACGATGGCTAGGGTTTGAAATCCGACACAAAACCCGAGATACAGTCATAAATTTAGGAGAAGAATGCTACAAGAATCTCGCGGTCGTCGATTTCATCTGCACTTTTCGGAGATTTTCGTACCACCCGATAAAAATGGGCCGAAATCGGTATTTTCGGGCCAAACGAAGGCTAGGGTTTGAAATCCGACACGAAACCAGAGACACAGTCATAAATTGAGGAGAAGAATGCTACAAGGATCTCGCGGTCGTCGATTTCATCTGCACTTTTCGGGCGATTTTCGTACCACCCGACAAAAATGGGCCAAAATCGGTATTCGGGCCAGACGATGGCTAGGGTTTGAAATCCGACACGAAACCCGAGACACAGCCATAAATTTAGGAGAAGAATGCTACAAGAATCTCGCGGTAGTCGATTTCATCTGCACTTTCCGGGCGATTTTCGTACCACCCGACAAAAATGGGCCGAAATCGGTATTTTCGGGCCAGACGATGGCTAGGGTTTGAAATCCGACACGGAACCCGAGACACAGTCATAAATTTAGGAGAAGAATGCTACAAGGATCTCCCGGTCGTCGATTTCATCTGCACTTTTCGGGCGATTTTCGTACCACCCGACAAAAATGGGCCGAAATCGGTATTTTCGGGCCAGACGATGGCTAGGGTTTGAAATCCGACACGGAACCCGAGACACAGTCATAAATTTAGAAGAAAAATGCTACAAGGATCTCGCGGTCATCGATTTCATCTGCACTTTTCTGGCGATTTTCGTACCTCCCGACAAAAATGGGCCGAAATCGGTATTTTCGGGCCAGACGATGGCTAGGGTTTGAAATCCGACACGGAACCCGAGACACAGTCATAAATTTAGGAGAAGAATGCTACAAGGATCTCGCGGTCGTCGATTTCATCTGGAATTTTCGGGCGATTTTCGTACCACCCCACAAAAATGGGCTGAAATCGGTATTTTTCGGGCCAAACGATAGCTAGGGTTTGAAATCCGACATGGAACCCAATACACAGTCATAAATTTAGGAGAAGAATGCTACAAGGATCTCGCAGTCGTCGATTTCATCTGCACTTTTCGGGCGATTTTCGTACCACCCGACAAAAATGGGCCGAAATCGGTATTTTCGGGCCAGACGATGGCTAGGGTTTGAAATCCGACATGGAACCCAAGACACAGTCATAAATTAAGGAGAAGAATGCTACATGGATCTCGCGGTCGTCGATTTCATCTGCACTTTTCGGGCGATTTTCGTACCACCTGACAAAAATAGGCCGAAATCGGTATTTTCGGGCCAGACGATGGCTAGGATTTGAAATCCGACACGGAACCCGAGACACAGTCATAAATTGAAGAGAAGAATGCTACAAGGATCTCGCGGTCGATGATTTCATCTGGACTTTTCGGGCGATTTTCGTACCACCCGACAAAAATAGGCCGAAATTGGTATTTTCGGGCCAGACGATGGCTAGGGTTTTAAATCCGACACGGAACCCGAGACACAATCATAAATTTAAGAGAAGAATGCTACAAGGATCTCGCGGTCGTCGATTTCATCTGCACTTTTCGGGCGATTTTCGTACCACCCGACAAAAATGGGCCGAAATCGGTATTTTCGGGCCAGACGATGGCTAGGGTTTGAAATCCGACACAAAACCCGAGACACAGTCATAAATTTTGGAGAAGAATGCTACAAGGATCTCGCGGTCGTCGATTTCATCTGGACTTTTCGGGCGATTTTCGTACCACCCGACAAAAATGGGCCGAAATCGGTATTTTCGGGCCATATGATGGCTAGGGTTTGAAATCCGACACGAAACCCGAGACACAGTCATAAATTTAGGAGAAGAATGATACAAGAATCTCGCGGTCGTCGATTTCATCTGCACTTTTCGGGCGATTTTCGTACCACCCGACAAAAATGGGCTGAAATCGGTATTTTCGGGCCAGACGATGGCTAGGGTTTGAAATCCGATACGGAACCCGAGACACAATAATAAATGGAGGAGAAGAATGCTATAAGGATCTCGCGGTCGTCGATTTCATCTGCACTTTTCGGGCGATTTTCGTACCACCCGACAAAAATAGGCCGAAATCGGTATTTTCGGGCCAGACGATGGCTAGGGTTTGAAATCCGACACGGAACCCGAGACACAGTCATAAATGGAGGAGAAGAATGCTATAAGGATCTCGCGGTCGTCGGTTTCATCTGCACTTTTCGGGCGATTTTCGTACCACCCGACATAAATAGGCCGAAATCGGTATTTTCGGGCAAGACGATGGCTAGGGTTTGAAATCCTACACGGAACCCGAGACACAGTCATAAATTTTGGAGAAGAATGCTACAAGGATCTCGCAGTCGTCGATTTCATCTGGACTTTTCGGGCAATTTTCGTACCACCCGACAAAAATGGGCCGAAATCGGTATTTTCGGGCCAGACGATTGCTAGGGTTTGAAATCCGACACGGAACCCGAGACACATTCATAAATTTAGGAGAAGAATGCTACAAGGATCTCGCGGTCGTCGATTTCATCTGCACTTTTCGGGCGATTTTCGTATTACCTGACAAAAATGGGCCGAAATCGGTATTTTCGGCCAGACGATGGCTAGGGTTTGAAATCCGACACAAAACCCGAGATACAGTCATAAATTTAGGAGAAGAATGCTACAAGAATCTCGCGGTCGTCGTTTTCATCTGCACTTTTCGGAGATTTTCGTACCACCCGATAAAAATGGGCCGAAATCGGTATTTTCGGGCCAAACGAAGGCTAGGGTTTGAAATCCAACACGAAACCAGAGACACAGTCATAAATTGAGGAGAAGAATGCTACAAGGATCTCGCGGTCGTCGATTTCATCTGCACTTTTCGGGCGATTTTCGTACCACCCGACAAAAATGGGCCAAAATCGGTATTCGGGCCAGACGATGGCTAGGGTTTGAAATCCGACACGAAACCCGAGACACA